>JASANC010005300.1:0-50142 GCA_030248135.1 Theristus sp. LFF4_11
CCCGTTCACCCTATCCTAAGTCAAGCCTTTTTGTAAGTGAAGTAAGATCGAATAAAAAGTATAAAAATTAACGTTTTTTTCAATTACCCGTTTTAAAAAAGCGAATGCTTTTTTTGCCCGTTTACCTTAACATAAGTCAGGCCTTTTTTGCAAAGTGATAATGCGAAGTTTATGATTTTGCTATTTTTACCCGTTCACGCTAACTTAAATCAAGCCTTTTTGTAAGTGAAGTAAAATTAAAAATATAAAAACAACGTTTTTTCAATTACCCGTTTTAAAAAGCTAATGCTTGTTTTACCCGTTTACCCTAACAGAAGCCAAGCCTTTTTTGTAAAATGAAAATGAATAGAAGAAACAATAAAGTGACGTTTTTAAGTCTCGTTTCACAGTCATTGGTTCTTTTTACCCGTTTACCCTAACATAACCCAAGCCTGCAAAGTGAAAATGACTGGTAAATACCATTGCGACCCAATTAAAAAAAACTAACTTTTTTCAAAGACGGTTTTGTTACATCTTTCGCGGTGGCTCGGTTGTAATTTTCGAAGAAACAATTGCCTTGTTCCGCGGGGCGTTGGGTTGGATTTTTTTCTTGATATTATTGAGTTTTGATTTGAAAACGGTGGTATCATGATGACTTTTTACATGTGAGGAGCGCGGTGTTGTGTAAACACTTTTAATTGTTATAAAAAAAAGATTGGGATTGGGATTGAGGGTGAGTTTTTTTCAAAAATAAAAAAAATAAAAAAAAAAAAAAAAAAAAACAAATGCAAAATGTGAAGGGTGAGGGAAACAAATTGTAAATTTAGTAGTAATAGATGTCTGGCAAAGGTTTTAGTTTGAAACAGCATTCAAACCGTGAAAGTTGATGCAACTAATCCATTTCTTGGCAAGCATCTTTGCATCATTTTCTGATTTTCACCTGCCTTGTTTTTCGTTAGAAGTTTTCCAGGATGCTGCATGTTACAAAGTCCATCAGACACCAACATGGAAATGCAGCACCAACATAAGATACAGAGCAATGCTGGAATGAGTGTGTTGATTGGCGATACTACAGCAATTAACTTTTAAGACTTTTGAATGAATCATATTGCGCCTTTTGTTTGCGCAGAGAGCGCACTTTTCTCTGATGTTACCCATGATTAAAGTGCTTGATTTTGTTCTGGTGCAGGACATACCCAGTGTCGAGCATGTGCACTTGCGCAAAGCGACCGACATTCCAGTCGAGTCATTCCAAGGTCTGTTCGAATCTAATCGCCTCGCCAATTTGCGTTTCTTGAGTCTCTCCGAGTGCAGCAGCATCAACGACTCTGCGGTGAACGCGTTGACTTCATGGTGATTGATTTTTGTCCCTTTTTTAGCTGATTTTGAAGTGCCAACCAAACAAATTGCTTTTATTTCTAGTTGTACATTGCTGGAGTCGCTGTCTCTCAGTTGGTGTTGGTCAGTCACTGACCACGGCCTGAACATCATCATACGTCGATTGCGGTTGGCGAACTGAATTCAATGTTGCGTTGTGATTAAAGCAAACTAAACTAGATCTGCTGCAAACTTCAAATGTGTTGAGGCTCTTGTGTTTCTGATGGCAAATCATGGTTCATTTCATCTGATCGTCTTTGTCGGTGTTGTCAGAAACTGCAAGAAACAGTTTGTGTAGCTGGTGACAGCCAAGACTGCAGCGTTGCACGTTTGTTGTGCTTCGACGGTTGCAAACGGTTGAAGTGTGCCTGTTTGCTTGTCTGCCGACGCGCTCGCTGCAATGCGTAAATTTGCAGATGTGCAAGCTGGTGGTGCCAACCGTGTTGTGTGTTTGTTGCAGCGCTCTGCAATTGCTCGGTGTGACCGGACTGGACCTGGTGCGGTGCACGTATTTGTCGTCGGTGCCAGCACGCCATCTGCCACAGATACGCTGCATTGATCTGCGACAGTGCAACAGTGTGAGTGTGCAAGGCGAGCGCGTTCAGCTGAGCAACGTGAGAACGCTGCTGCTCGCTTTGCAGGTTGACGACAGCGTGCTCGTTGATTTGGTGAGTCGCAAGCGCGACCTGACTGTCGTCAATTACTACGGCGACCTCTGGAATCAAGACACGCTGCAGTTGCCAGCCGACCAACGTCCGAACGTGTCTGAGCGGTCGTGCGCACTGATGACGCACATGAAACAGCAGCATCACGCTCTCTGCTGCGTGTTCACGTAGTGTGCTCGCTACGCCACTACCAAACAGCTATGCTTTAAAAATTTAGTTTTGCCTCAATAGAACCAAAGCTTCACTTTTTTAATTTTTGCCGCTTCGTTGAATCAGGTGGTACTAGGGTTAGGGGAAAAAATCCGGATTTTTTTTTTAATTAAAAAAATTAAAAAAAAAATTTTTTTTTACAAGTTAGGTTTGTTCGAAGCGTCTCGTCGAGCTGAGTTCATCTAGACTATTTTCAGAACGATCCGGAAAACTATAAGAGCGAAAATCGTGTTTTATTGAAATTATGTCCATTTCATAGCGGGAAAGTTGCATTTTCAACAGTAAAACAGGACAATTTTCGACGTGTACTTGAATATTGAACCGTTCTTAGTTGTTCCTCTTTAGAAAATTACCAAAATTTGACTGTGTTCAAAAATTCCTGTTTGCTGTAGCTAAGTCGGCAACCCCTGTCGACCCGGTCGCCCCCCCCCCCAAGACACTTACTTTCAGGTTCAACCAGCTATGCTATCTGCCACATGGCGAGAGCCCACTCTTCAAATCATCGTATCGAAAACACGTACCATGATTTCGCGATCACGTTGCGGGCAACTGACAGACGCAAGTTTAACACGTTAGTTTAGCTCAGCACGCAAGTTTTAACATGTGGCCATGTTATCGGGTATCTGAAAAACGGTCGTGTGATGTGGTATTAACCAACCAATCTCCGCTCCAATTGTTTAACAATATATCGCACAACTCCATTGTAGACCTATAACATACGCCAATCAACAAAATATCATGTTCATCTCATGGCCTACCGACTGAAAAAACATGTTCTAAGTTGCAAGAAAACGATTTCTGAAACGATATTTCAATTCAGTTAAGTCATTTCAACGCTAAAAATTGACTCTAGAAGTCATCCAAATCGAAAAACATGGAGTACGTCGGTCAAAATGACCAAATAATGACATGTACCTAAGCACACAAAGAAGTTGGGAAGAAAATTTGGTTTGAACTTTCAAAAAATTATGCCATAAATCGAATTTTCAGAGCAAAGTAGAAGAAAAATTTTTCAATTTTTTTTTTAAATTTGAAAAAAAATCCAAATTAAAAAAAAACGAAAAAAAATAAAAAAAAATTTTTTTTTTCAAAGCCCCTAACCCTAGGTGGTACAGGCTGGGCCAAAAAACTACCAGATTTCAAATTGCTCTCTCGCGTCTGGTTTGAGGTCTTCTCAATATTTTTAGTAATTTTGTTCTGTGTCTGTTAACACCGTTTGCAAATAAGAGTGGGGGGGGGCCTGAAACATTCCGTGATACATGGAAAAGTTTTTAAACTAAGGGTGCAGGGACATTCTACTAATCAAGGCGCTTCAGGTTTACCCCTTGAGTACCCCCTGATTATGCCTATGAAGGTCGTTTTTAGGGTGCGGAAGTTAAAAATCCCTCGATTTTTTGCGATTTTTCGCAGTGTACCTTTTTAGCCCTACCGTATCTCGTTGTTGCACAGTTTCTGGAACCTCACGCAGTATTCACGTGAAAGATCTTGCGGAGTTCTTTAAGGCCCTGTATCAATGAGCCCTTGCAACGGGTGTCCGTGAGGCGCTACGGCGCTAGTTAAAATTACTTTTTTGAAAAATTACGTCATTTTTTTAAACATTTTTTTGGGCTCATAAACACAAATTTCGAGTTTTCGGGGTCGCTGAATTCGAATCTGATTTTAGATTTTTGCCCCGAGCGTTTTTTTGTTTAAAAATTGGGCAAAAACACATTTTTTGCGTTTTTCAGTGTTTTTTGTTTTAATGTTTTAATTTTATGCGTGGATTTTATTAAAAAACTATTTTCTGATAGCTTTACAACCGTTGTACTTGAATCAGTTTTTATATTTTGCAACTGATCGCTTGCTCACCCAAAAATGGGTAAAATGTTGATTTTTTTGCTTTTTTCATATGTTTTCGTTTCACAATAAAAAAATCAGTTCAGAAACAACTTTTAAATTAATTTTTAATTCTTCAGAAGGTTTTCAAAATCTTTCAATCCGAATCTAATTTTAGATTTTTGCCCCGGGCATTTTTTGCACAAAAATTGGGCAAAGATCTATCCATCCCAAGATCCATCCAATGAAAGCTCATCACCACTAGGGATGGATCTGGCAAATTTGCCGAATTCCAGACCGGATCTGGATCGAAGCCGATCCAGCCAGACCGGATCCGGTCGAAATTCCCGGATTCCGGACCGGATTGGCCATTTTATACATAGATAGCCATACTCATTTGTTTGATGCCCATTTTCATTTTTCATCACTTTATCAGCAAAACACAACACACGATGCACACAAAGTCACCAAACCATGGCACATCAATCAATGGAAACATGATAACAGCAACAACTGACAAAAAATTCATATCGGTGAATTATTTGAACTCATATGCATAATCAAATGCTGGCAACACTCCATTCAGAAACATGATCTTTTCGGCGTTCTCGGCTGACAGACGTGATCGGTTGTGCACGAACACCTGCCTGGCTTCAGAGAACATTCGCTCGCTTGCGACGTTTGTCGTCGGCGGAGCCAGGTATGTGCGAACTGGTGAATTTCTCGCGAAGTATGTGCGAGCCAGGTATGTGCGAATTCAACCAAACATAAGAAAACAAGGTTATCATTGATTATTAAACCGCTTTGATACGGAAGAAATAACTGGTTAATTCACGCTAGAGTCTCGGCTGATCCGGCCAGATCCGGCAAATTTTGCCCCGGATTCCGGACCAGATCCAATTTTTTTTGCGCCGGATTCCGGACCGAATCCGGCTCCATGCCTAATCACCACTTTCTGGTGCAGTAAACTGTCTGCGTCAATCTTACGCACACCTGCTTACATTCTTCCATTGAAAATCTCAATATCGGTTTGTTTGCAGTGCATCCTAGTTGTTTTTGCTTCAAATGTCTTCAACACCAAATGGCAGTAACCTCAGCTTGTGTTGCACTTTTTGCACAGCGTCCTTTCAGTAAAAAAAAATTTTTTTTTAAAGTTTTTTCAAAAGTGTCAACCCCAGCCGAAAAAGAAAAAAAATATTTAAAAAAAATTGAGTTAAAAAAAATTTAAAAAAGAGACTTGAGTTCTGTAATATTTCCGAATTTAACACCCACACCTCTAATCAGATGCGAGATATTGCAAATCGAAGTCCGGGAGGTTTTTTTGGCCCTCCCTGTACTTTAAAACGTTCATAAGGAAGCAGTTGTTTTTTAAAGCGTTGTAAATAGAATTTGTTACCATTTTGTTTAATAAAAAAATTCTGTGAACATGTATTGTGATATGATAATATTGCGCTTGTTTTAGCATTCAATCATTTAGATTTACCACAGTCCAAATATTAATCAATACTGCATAATTCCACATTTCAATTGTGATACTATTTATTGACGTTCCAGTCAATGTCTGTTTGGTGAATGAAATTTATCAAAAATGATGCCAGTATGACAGCTTCCGTGCGCAAGTCAGTTGGTCAGCACCGGCAGATTGCTCTGCCACCAACCGCAAAATCTCTGCTTTTGCTTCGCCATCAAAAAATTGTTCATTGATGCCACGGTTAATGTCGAAATAATCAACAGTTTCCCAGCCAAAAATGCAGGCGACGAAGTCAATGAACTGGATAACTGAATGAAGTTCGTTGCACATAATTGTGATCGGTTTATCTGGTATGTTGTTCCTATTTTTTTTACTATCAAACGCCGATTTCGCAGCATACCAAATTTATTGACGACCGCTGCAAAGGAGAACTTTATGATGTAAACTGATAATTTTGTTAGGTATTTAGGAATTCTTACTGCGGAATTCTAAACTCACGGGCCCTCCGTGCGTCACACTTCGGCAACATTCGCACGTGATCAGGTCGCGGCAGGTTTTCGTCTGTGAGGTGAGCAAAATATGTGCATGAACGCAACCACTGTGTTCAATTGAGCTTTTCATATTCGCGCCTGAATGCTAAATGCTGGCTGTGCTAAATTCCCAATATCAAGCAAACCAGTCTTCTCATAATTCAAAGTGAAACGTTGCGTACTCGTGAGTCGGGGCAAAGTTTTCGTATGAGTTCAACGCAGCTGACATGTTTGCAGGAGCAGCAGCGAGCCAGCAGTTGACAGCAGGACGCGCAGCACGGGCCGCTCGGTGACTCGTGCCTCGATGATTCCATGATGCCACGAGCCTGAAAACGTGGTCGTTTGTTTGTTGCTGTTTACTTTTTTTGGCGTTTTTCTGTCGAGGGTGACAGAATGTTCTGTTTTTGCACTCGTCGTCATACGCAACGCTGTCGACAGAGACCACCAGGAGAGTGCTCCGTGTTGTAAGGCACGCATGACATTCAGTCGGTTGCGTACTATTGCGGCCAGCCAAATTCCGGCCCGAACAGTTGCGGCCCGCTCATTCCGGCTTGAAAAACTCCGGCCCGGAGAATTTCGTCCCGGACAATTCCGGCCCGGTTTAAGTATAGGAGGGTATAAGCGAACCCTACACACTGAGAAAAAAGTATTTCGTTTTGCCGTTTTTCAAGTATAGATTCCGGCAACATTTGCCGGGTTTTTTTATGCAGATTTGTTTGTTTGTTTGTTTTTTATTTCACTTTCCGATTCACAATCCTCTTTGAAAGCAAATCAAAAGAAAGCAACTGTGTGATCCACTCGAGCCTAACAAAACGCCTCAAAACAACAGAATGCCTCAAAGTAAGTGGAATCAAAAAAGGAAATGACATTTGACAGATTGAGAGAGTTTGTCATTTTGGGGTCTTTTGATAAAAAGGCAAAAAGTGAGCTAGATCACGCAGTTTTGCCATGAGGGTTTGCCGAGGGTCTGCCGCGCAACGGTTGATTTTGACAGGGTTTGCCATAAACGGGAAAACTAAGTTAAATTAATAAGGCAAAAGCAACCGTATTTTCATATAGCCGACAACGATTCCAAATAAGCAGTTCGCCAGGTGTGAGAGCTTAAGCCGTCCAGATTATGAACACAATAGAAAGTAGCTCGTTTGAAGATTTTTCCATGGAAACTGTTTCTCCATCCCCCCTTGATCTGAACTGACATGGAGAAAATAGTAAACAGCTGCGATTGCGATGCACGCCAGAAGGTATAGCACCATGATTATTGTGAGAATTCCTGCCGCTGGAATCGCTGCCTCGTCGTCAGCCGATGTTACATCGGGATCGGAGACGGCCATAGTTTTTTAAACTATCTAGATAAGTCAAACAGTGAAATTCACATTTTTTTGTTTGCAAACGTTTTGTTGCAAAATAAGATCGCTGTCCTCCGTCCGATTCGTTGCTACATTTTTCATTTTTGTTTTGTGTTGCCATGACAACGGTTGACTGGTAAATCTGTTTACTTGACATGAGCTTGAGCTCCTTTGACTAATTTTTTTCAAATAAAACACCTTTTAACAACAGCAATAGCAACAACCTTTTGCATTATTCCACTTGAACTTGTTTATAATTGGTAAAATTTGAAAAATCTAATTGTTAATAGTCCATGAAAGCACACAAATGCATACCCAAAATAAAGAAACCGTGTGTAGCGGCGAAAAGGATCTTCCATTCAGGATAATGTATTGGCGTGGAATCACAATGGACCTGGAGAACATAGGGGAAAAGTTGAGCACATTCAGCATTGCAGGCAGCTCCGGATAAAACAATCAACATTCTCTTTGATTTGCTTGTCATCTCATTGTTCGTATCGTAGTATTCGAATGAAATTTTGACCAGTGTAAACAAAACGAACACCATCAGAATCACGGTTTGACTAAACAGAAATGGATTCTCCAAGTAAGCCACATGCAAATTCGGTTCAACCTTGGTTGCAATAAACTCGACAATAGTGCTCGATTGAATGTGTGGCAACGTTGCTAGCACGCGAACAACGACGAACAGGGCACAGTAAACGAAGAAAAATGTCTGTGCTCGTTCATTCTCGCTGGATGGCACCGTGTTTTTGCGATGTTTGTTGTTAATCACTTTGGCTCTGAAAAAAGGACTCTTGTTCTGAAGTAAAGTCCCATTTAGGATCCACATAAATAAGGAACTTACTGTTTCAGTGATCGTTTGTCGTGCTCTATTGAAAGCGCGTTACACCATATAAAGATGGAAGGCAGCAGTAAGTACGGCACATTTAGGACAATCCCCAGCTGTAACTTGTGCTGACTAATTAGTGCTGCAGTGAGCAGCGTGGCGAGACTGTTTATCATTGAGCCCGACCAGTATAGTCCGATCGACATCCAGCATTTCCCTTGACCAATTAACGAAATCATAATAGCGTACAACGCGAAATGGACGGTGCCATCGAAAAGATTTATCGCTGCACCGTGATGTGTGTTCAGATATGTTTCAACTAGCTTCAACCACAGTGACGCACGATCTGGAAGAAAAGTGCGGTACACCTTGTCGGCCATTGATTTGTTGTTCTTCATTTGTTCAAAAAAATGATTTGTTGATTTGACACTCGGGATACCATGTGATAAAAAATATGTAAAGACGTTGAGCAATTCAGCGTACCTTTTATGACACCGTAAGATTCCAAACACAGCAGCAAATCTACCACACACGTGAATGAAAACAGCGCAAACGCCAACAACCAGAAATAATCAGTCGTTTTAGGTGGTCGTTGGATTAGTTTTTTTGCAAATGCAATAACGATGATGCAAGCGACGACGCCAACGAATGCAAACTGTGTCGCTGTGGCATTCTTGCAGATGTGGTTTACTCCGATCACCGTGGGTACGGCCAAAGAAGACAAGAACAGAATTCGCGTATTCACTAACATTTGTGCAAACGTTCAATTCCTGCGCATTAATTAATTTTGCATATGAACCGTAAAGGGCAAAAATAGATAGTGAGTATGGTATGGCTGAATAAATACGGCAGTCCTTGTATTCTCCCTCAAGGCGGGATTAGTCCCAGACTAGGAGTTGTCTCTTTCAAAAATGTCAAGATTATTCCCAGCCATGTGTGCAAGGGAGAAAGAGTGAACAGAATAGCACGAAGAATAAATTAGTTTAAAAAACACGTCAAATTGGACACACAACTAGGTTTTTGAATGGCTTTCTTTTTTCATTCAAATTTCGCGCTCTACTTGCACCCTGAAAAAAGCTGCCATGTTTAATCATCCATTCCGTACATAGTTTCAACTAACATAATTAAGCCGCTACTTATCCCCGTGTTCTAAAGTTAATTTTCCGGCTGAAAATGGTTTTTAGACCCAGGTCGCATTATTCGTAATTTTAAACTTTGCCCGGGGTGTGTTGAGTTCAGTTTGTTCACTGCGTCTTTATTTTACTACACGCGATAAAAAAACACAGCAGCTGCTGTTCAAAACTACAACATGTAAACAATGCAATATTATGCAACCATTGTAGAAAAAGGCACTATCCTTGCTGCTCAATAACAGTCAACTACAGTCAATGCTGTACATGAACATAAAGCTAAACTTTTTTGGTGAAAGCTTCAAAAGAAAGGTAAGCAGATAGAGTCCAGTAAGTATCACAGTTTGACACTGTCCAGTTGTTAGAATCCAGTCTAGTGCCGCTACCAGACTTCGAAGAGGTTCAGAAACAGCAGATCTCAGTCGTTAAGCTGACATATTTATGTATTTTCATAACATCACCGATCCCTCTGCGCTGCTGCTGGCAGTGATTTTTCGAATGGTCACCGTCACACCGGCTTTTGTGGAGTAGCGTGCCATGGCCGGCTCAGTGTGCGCTCGGCCTCGAAACATCACATTCGGACGAGCGTCTTGCGCAGCAGGACGTGCGTTCTCGTTTGCTCGTTGGTGCTCAGCGACTGCAGCAGCCAACTGTCGCTCAGCGCGTGTTTTCGGCTGTCTATCTTTGTGGAGGAACGCGTCGCGCAGGTTTCGATTCAGTAGACCATGCAAGATCGGATTTGATACGGTCGACAGCATCGCGGTCGAGTGTGTCATCAGCGTTAAAAGTGGACGCTGCACTAGCCAGGCGGTTGGCAGCAGTTGCACATCTTGAACGAGCATATAAGCGATGTGCGGTGTCCAACAGAATGCGAATGCGACGACGACCGAAATTAGAATGTGTGTCGTTTGCATCATGCCACGAAGTGTTCGCTGGTGAACTTGGTAGTTTTGCTCAGTGCTAGTCATGTTGATCGGCTGATTGTCCGTCGACGGCACCGACAGCAAGTTGCCGAACAACGCAGCTGCTGGTGAAGGACGTCGCCAGTAACGGCTTTCATTCGACGTCGCAAGATCATGTGTATCGATGCTGTTAGGCTTGCTGGAAAACACCGTCGACAGTGGACGCTCAACGTTCTGCGAAACGTTCTGCTTTTGGTTCACAGTCGCCGTGTGGCTGTTCATGGATACTGGTGATGGAGTGTTGCTCATTAGGGTTTGGCGTCGAAAATGGATTGTCTGAAAGTTGACGAGAACGCAAGTTGCAACAATGATGATGCGATAAAAAGCGATATAATTTCAAAAAATAGACAATGGTAATGATTATGACCTTTCGTATGCGCCTGCTAACCGCAGTGTACGCAATGCTGATGACGACCAGCGGTACGACGAATTGAACAAAGAGAATGCTCAGTCCGTAGATGCGCTGCGTTGGATCTGGTTCCTTGGGCCATTTTTCAATGCAGAACTCTCCGCAAAGTGGCGGGAATGTAATCAGTTCAACGCGCACAATCGGTAGTGCAGTGACTGAGGCAGCAATTGTCCAGATGAGAATGTTCACAATTGCTGCTTGTCGGCACGTAAATGGACGAAGATACTTTACAAACACGATCACAATCAATCGATCGATAGCGATAGCAGTTAGGGTGTATGTTGAGACGAGCATCGACATTGCCTGCACCAACAAGGTTTTTGTTGCTTTTTACCCGAGTTTTAATGCACCAGTTAGTGTCATGTGAGATCTGTGTTGTATTCTAAATGTGAGAAAGAGAGACGCTTACTTGTACGACACCGACTAATCGACACATCACCTCTCCAAAATACCACTCGTTTGTGAACACGTTCAATGGAATCAAAATGCCACTGGTCAAGCTCATGATCAAATCGGACGACGCGAGTGCTCCAATGAAAAAGTTACGAACGCAACGTAGATGCGCATGTCGGCAAATGATGAAGATCACAGTGCTGTTGCTTACAACCGACATGCTGATGATAATACTGTAAATTAGGCCAAATATAACTCGAACCATGAACGTCGTGGTTAGGTCACCGACATGCACTTGATATTCAAGCACGGGAACACAGGTTTCGTTTGAGAAATTTTGCCGCATGTAAAAATCTGTTATTGGATCCGATGACATTTTTCAAACTGGCGCCTGAAGTAATATATTCGCGGCAACGGCTGCAAAAATAAACACATTTTTATTTTTGATAGCGTTTACCACGGCATACGGAGTGTTTGTGCCTCCGCCCCGATCGTGCGTTGCATGTGCGTGTCTTCAAAACCAAACGCTTTCTGTGTTTCAAAGAAATTACATCAAAACAAAACATGCGCGCGTGATAAGATAAAACCTTATTTCATCTTCTGGTCATGTGATACAAGATGTCCGTTAGGCCTGCCTGTAGGTGGAGTTTTTGAGGCGCATTTTTTAATCAAACTGAAATAACAGAATCGATGGGATAGTAGTGCACATGTACATTTGGATGTTACCTGATTGGCTGTTTGTTACCGTGTAATCAGTGGTCAGCTTTATAAAGTGAGTAAGTTAGGTCTGAACAGTGAGGAGTTTTACTCCAGGATGTTCAGAAAGTTCACCATTACGAATTCCGGTTCAAGAATTGAACCCGAAGTTCCTTTTTTGACCGAGGCTTTACAATGGTATGATATTTTGGTCAAAATCAGCACCTAAATATTTCATTCTGCCGGTTAACTTTCATAATTTATTTAAATATTGTCAAGGTCTAACTTTTGGAACACTCTCTCCCACTTTTCAGACACTACTCACTTTTATAAAACTGAGGCTTTTAGGCCCAATGTGGGAATATAACATTTTTATCCAGACTATAAGATCTGTCTGTGGTAAAACACCTTCGGCAGTTCTGCCTGGTGTCCGTCGCACTGACGAGCCAGGGGGCGCCGCGGTATGCGTCTACCTGGCGAAACCGCAAACAGCGATGTATAACAAGTACAGAGCATCACGCTCAAAAATGCCAAATTCCGTTTTTTGGCGTGATTACAATGTAGTTATGGCAATTGGAGTAATATGGCGAATAGATGCAATGGCACTTTTTGTAGTCTTTATCAAGGTGGGATTCGTCGCAGACTAGGAGTTGTCTTTTTCAAGAATGCCAATGTATGTCCAAATCGTGTGTGCAATGGATAAAGAACAAATAAATTAAAACGCCTTGCATATAAGAGCGGTATGAAATGCCATATGGGGCGCTCGATGGCCAAAAAATGGATTTTGGACATTTTGCGCTAAAACGATGCTATTAAGTGTCCTGAGTAAGTGCACAAAATTTTTCGGCCAAAGACCCACCCTATCCCGAGTTATGGCCATTTTATGTGTTGGCCGACGGGCGCCGGTGACTCCGGCGACCGATCACCGAATTGCATTTTTTGGGCTTTTGAAGCAATTTTACGCAAATCCGAGGTGACCACGTGAAAGAGGAGAACAAACTGAATCAGATCCACTACTTTTTGATTAAATTTAAGAAAGTTTTAGTTCAGGCCTAAAATTATCGCTTGTCCGAGACATATTGTTAAAAATAAAAAAGATCCCCAAGATTCAGAAAAATTCACTCTGATAGAAAGTTAGCCCTAATTCTGGGCTTCACGGTGGTGTTAAAAATCTGCTATTCCCGAGCCATTTTTGCCATTTAAAAAAGGTTTTCTGTTAGCCTGTCAGCCAAAAATGACAAAAAATGGTTTTTTGCCATTTTCTTAAATATTGTCAGCCAGTGTCAACGCGTTCTGCTCTAAACTTGCTGACGTGACTCTCCGTTGTACTTTGAGTAACTTTGAAATCTTAAACGACCCAATGGGAACCCCGTTCAAACGAAAAAAGGGCGGTTTTTGGTCGATTTTGGACGAAAGTCAGCTGGTTACCGGTGTGTTACTACTTATACTGAGAACTATAGGCATTCTGCAAATACTAAGTTGGTAGCCAGTGAGGCTACATCTCTGGCTGCAAAACGGTGCTTGAATTGTGACCCATTATTAATTTTACCCGTTTGTAAAAAAAATTTCTTGTAAAGAAAATTTTAGTTTTGGCTTAAAATTAGCGCTTGTCCGAGACATATTGTTAAAAATAAAAAAGATCCCCAAGATTCAAAAAAATTCACTCTGTTAGAAAGTTAGCCCTAATTCTGGGCTTCACGGTGGTGTTAAAAATCTGCTATTGCCGAGCCATTTTTGCCATTTAAAAAAGGTTTTCCGTTAGCCTGTTAGCTAAAATTGACAAAAAATGGATTTTTTGCCATTTATCCTAAATATTGTCAGCCAGTGTCAACGCGTTCTTCTCTAAACTTGCTGACGTGACTCTCTGTTGTACTTTGAGTAACTTTGAAATTTTAAACGACCCATTGGGAACCCCGTTCAAACGAAAAAAGGGCGGTTACTGGTTGATTTTGGACGAAAATCAGCTGGTTACCGGTGTGTTACTGCTTATACTGAAAACTATGGGCATTCTGGAAATACTAAATTGGTAGCCAGTGAGGCTACATCTCTGGCTGCAAAACGGTGCTTGAATTGTTACCCGTTATTAGTTTTAAATACTCGTTTGTAAAGAATTTGTTTTGCAAAGAAATTTTTAGTTTTGGCCTAAAATTATCGCTTGTCCGAGACATATTGTTAAAATACTCCAGGATCCTGCAGATTCAAAAAATTTCATTGTGATAGAAAGTTAGCCTAATCCTGAGCTTTACGGTGGTGTTAAAATTCTGTTATTCCCGGGCCATTTTTGCTATTTAAAAAAGGTTTTCCAATTTTCGCTAAATATTGTCAGCCAGTGTCAACGCGTTCTGCTCGAAACTTACTGACGTGACTCTCTGTTGTACTTTGAGTAACTTTGAATTCTTAAACGACCCAACGGGAACCCCGTTCAAACAAAAAAGGCGGTTTTCGGTCTATTTCGGCCGAAAACAGCTGGTTACTATCTATACTTATACTGAGAACTGATTTTCTTCCAAAATCGACCAAAAACCGCCCTTTTTTCGTTTGAACGGGGTTCCCATTGGGTCGTTTAAGTTTTCAAAGTTACTCAAAGTACAACGGAGAGTCACGTCAGCAAGTTGACACTGGCTGACAATATTTAGGATAAATGGCAAAAAAACACATTTTTTGTCATTTTTGGCTGACAGGCTAACGGAAACCCTTTTTTAAATGGCAAAAATGGCTCGGGAATAGCAGATTTTTAACACCACCGTGAAGCCCAGAATTAGGGCTAACTTTCTATCAGAGTGAATTTTTCTAAATCTTGGGGATCTTTTTTATTTTTAACAATATGTCTCGGACAAGCGATAATTTTAGGCCTGAACTAAAACTTTCTTAAATTTAATCAAAAAGTAGTGGATCTGATTCAGTTTGTTCTCCTCTTTCACGTGGTCACCTCGGATTTGCGTAAAATTGTTTCAAAAGCCCAAAAAATGCAATTCGGTGATCGGTCGCCGGAGTCACCGGCGCCCGTCGGCCAACACATAAAATGGCCATAACTGGGGATAAGGTGGGTCTTTGGCCGAAAAATTTTGTGCACTTACTCAGGACACTTAATAGCATCGTTTTAGCGCAAAATGTCTAAATTCCATTTTTTTGGCCATCGAGCGCTAGTCATACCGCTTTTATGTGCAAGACGTTTTAATTTAAAAAACACGAGTTAATTTGACACGCAATTGGTGTTATGAAAGTCTGTTTTCTTCATTCAAATTTCGCGCGTTCCTTGCATTAAAAAAATAAGCCATGTTTATTCGGCCATTCCGTACATGCATTTTGTATCTGCGCTTTCGTATAATTCATATGATTTTCCTAAATTTCATATAATTCTTTTCCTCCACGTCTTCCTTACGTCGCTCAAACGATTCGCGGATCTTTCTCGCGTGGTCCGCTGCAAGAAAGGACCGAACGGGAAATGTCCGCGCGGGAAAGGTCTGAACAGGAAATGTCCGCGCGAGAAAGGTCCGGATACGGCACAAACATGTAATAATAATTTGTCAAGCAAAGAAGTCTGTCTGCAAAATGAACAACATGAATAGACTAAAAATGTCAGGGATGTCAGACCATGTAGCAAAGAATAACAAAGCCAATAACATTATGATGTTGTCATAATTAGTTTCCTCGTTGGCTTGTTCCGACGCTCGATTGAGAAAACCCGAGTGTGTTATCAAACGGCTTTTGTCACACTTGATTGTTTTGAAAATAATGCATGCATGAATTTAATTAAATTTTGCCAGCTCACTAATGCAAGCAAAGCAGTGTCGTATTATCATTTTTCCTACAGGCTACTCCATGGGTTACATCATCTTCCTCATGTTTGAAATGAATTTCTTGTCTTTAACTGGCTGCGAAAAACTTTGTAAATGATGGAGATGGACGTGAGTGATCACAGGCCAGTGCCACATGCATTGGGAACAACGCAACAGAGAACGGTCACTGAAGAGAAAAAAAACGGTTATAAGCTAAAAAAACATTGCAATAAATAATAAATTTAACGAGAATAATGGAGCTGATACAAAGTTTGACAACGACAGAAAGTTCCTGCAGCTGGGAGGATCGCACGGGCTGTCGCATTGCATGTACATTATTGTACATGTGCATACAGTCGTTACTTGATTAAAAACTTTAAAGGAAAGCACGGCAAAGAAATTCCCTGGCGCTTTACTCAAAATTTCGAAAATGAAAGCCGAGGCCATAGCATACATATAAAGTCTGATGAACATACAGAAAAAAAGAATTAGGTATTTACAGTACGTACCTCTAGCTTTGCCTCGCGTGTCATTCAAATTCACGGCTTGAACTAAAATTCATTCCGATTGTTTCCTGTATAACTTCATCAAGAGGAATATTAGCTAACATGTACATACGTTGCACATCTATAGTTTTTTAACTCGGTAATAGAGAAAATTTGACATACATGTACATAACATAAACATTACATCTAAACTTGTAGTTTTATTGATTGTTATACATGCAGACAATAAGTGTTTTTTAATAAATAAACGTTTTTAAGAGGCGGATGATGAGGGTGATGTACTCTTGCTTGATCACAGCATGATCTCAACGTTTGGATCACTGTTCATTGAAATCTTGTCGTGAATATCGATGATCTTGCTTGGTGATGGTGGACGTCGCTTTTCACCGATTTGTTCTCCCTGCCGTTTCAGCAACGATCGCCGTGCGAGATACCAACGCAGTGTACGTCTGAAACGTTCGCCGAATCGATAATAGATCAGAAAGTTAGCGCTACTGTTCAGTATGACGAGCAAATTCGAGACGTCGACCAGATAGTTGCCGATGTCTTCCATTCGATCGCCGAGCATTGCTTCGAGTAGATTGATCAACAGCGCTAGAGAGTTGCACAGAATGAACAAACAGACGACTAGCACCAACGTTATGGCACTTTCAGACTCTGCACCGCTGCTGTGATCGCTGTCAGTTGACGCGTCTTCAATGTTTCCATCTTTTTCCACATTGTCTTTGTTGTCATGAGCGTTGTTGTTGTTTTCAGTCAAAATTGCATTTTCGTTAATGTAATGGCGTGTTTGCTGGTTGTGGTTATGCAATATTGAGCCGGTGTGCTGGCCGTCGCAGATTGCCCCATTTTCGCGTGCCGCTCTGCACAGCGCAGGGCAGTAATCGTTAGCAGGTGCAATGAACGGTTGATTGCTGATGTTGTGGCTTGCATTTAGAGAGTTCAACTTGATGTCTGTGTCACCGGTCAGCCATGTGTCGTTGTTGTTAATGTTACACCTGGCGATTGCGGGTACGTCGAGCCCTAAAATTGATCAGTCTAGTTTTTCTGATCAGCAAACTGGTTTTCGGTGTACGCCGTACGGTATCTACTGTATTCGGTGTCAACCTGATCTCAATTTCAAACACAATCGCAGACATTCTTTGATCGAAAAGAAGGACAGATGCTTTTTTATGAAAGCAAACGTTTCCTTCGTTTTTTTAATATTTTTTGATAATCACCAAGGTTGAAGCAGAATCGTGTCTAGAGCAAACACGATTGATATGTATGTACACCTCAGTGTTCGCATCTTGGCATTTTAAAAAATTGACTGTACTCACTTCTCAGCCGTCTTTTCTTGATTTTTTGCCTCTTTTCTTGATGATTCCGATAGACAGAGACACCGATGATGGCTGCATTAAGCACGATCAGTATTGCCAGTGGGCCGCCAGCCATGACGATTGTGTACAAATAGTTGTAGTAGATCATAAGGTAGTCTGGATTCATGCGGAAGCTGGTCGGGCAAACGGTGATCGAGATTGTGCGGTAACGGTCTGACCAACAGTCGAGTAGAGTCATTTCGAACACACGCGGTATGTTGTATGCCACAGCAAGTGTAGATGTGACAATAATCAGCACGAAACTCAAACGCACGCTGCACATGCGACGGACACATTGCGTTGGAAACAGCGTCAGGATAAAACAGTCAACTGCAACACAAGTTGGTAATTTGTACACTGATTGCCGAATAAATGATTCAAAAATAGTGCAGTATGGCCGAATAAATATGGTAGTCTTTGTATTCTCTATCAAGGCGGGATTAATCGCAGACTTGGAGTTGTCTTTTTCAAGTATGCCTTCCCAAACGTGTGTGCAATGAGCAAACACAAAGAACGGACAAATAGGACGAACAAATTGATAAATAAAAAAAACACTAGTAATTTGAGACGCAATTGGCTTTTTAAACACCTTTTTCTTTCATTCAAATTTCGATTGCTACTTCCACCCTGAAAAAGATGCCATATTTACTCGGCCATTCCGTACGTGGGTTTGATTACATCTGAGCTCCGGACAGCTGTCAAATAAAACCCCAGCCACCAACCAACACAAACAATGAGCAATGCACTGCTTCCGCAGACACATTGATGTTAAACGGTACTTCTAAGCTCTAGATTAGTGATTAGATTAGTATTGTGAATTATAAATAAAAGTCCAATGAAATTCATAGAAAGTTCATCCTATGCGGTGGGGCGTTACCTGCTGACAGAACGGTCAGAAAGACGCTGCCAGTTTGCGCTGTGACACCCAGAGGATAGAATATCGGTGAGCCATGACCATGTGCCAGTTCCAACCAGAATGAATAGCGTTTGATTCCATCAAGTGTGAACAGGAACATTCCTGAAACAGTAATGTGTCTTTCCACCGTGAACCACGCTGGATCTATTTTTGGAAAACTTAAATAGAACTCACAATTGAAGTAAAAAGCGCATGATGCTGAATTCCAAGTAAAGCAAAATTTTTAAATCCCCATCTATTGAAAGGGTAGATTATGCTGTGGTTAGTGCAACTCATTATTATTAGAAAAGTACCTGTGATAATGATCATTGTGTCAGAGACAGCTAGCGCACACAGATACAAATTGGTAGTCGATCTCATCATAGGCCGTGAATAAACGAACACAGTTAGTAGGTTGCCGATTAGACCACAACAACCGACCAACGGCATCAGGATGGCAACGACAAAAAAATTGTACGCCTGAACGTTGTAATATTGTTGTCAAGTAAAAGGCACAGAGTGCGAAATTTAGAATTTGCTCTGAAAACATAACGTTAGTGTGGACAAACGACCGAAAACACGGTTACAAGCACTTACGACGTATACGGCTGTTGGTTCGCCCCCAGGCACGCAGTAGTTGGCACAAAGTGGCAGTGCATGACTCGTGTTGAACAGCCGAAAGAACACAATGCCATGATTCACGTGTTCATAGGTACCGAGATCATAAGATGCTGTCATTGTTCAGAACATACTGTGCCACTGTTTATTTGGTGAACCGAACGAATGTTTGCAGTGACGTTAGCATTCGTGAAGGTGTGCAGAATTGGTTGGCTACAATCTGGAAATCATCCGGTTTTTCGTTTGCGCAATGGCAGCTGAAACCAGCATTCATAAACATGTCGTTCTCTCATAAAAGATGCACACAAAATCAGTGTGTACAAACACAACCCAATGACTGGCTTTCCGCGCTTTTTGTAATCATATTATAGTTTCTCTGTCATATGCTACGTCGTTAATCATGACGCAATGCGCAAAAACAATAAACATTTGACTACTTAGATCGTTAGATTTAATAAAACTGCAGATATCGCACTGTGGATGAGTACCAACTACATATGGGCCATCATCTGATAGGCTAATGGTGAAAAAGTAAATGTATGTATTCCCAATTTCAAGTGATCGTGTTTAAATATACACTGGGGCAAAAAAGTACGTCAAATGATAAGTTAGTAATACAGCACTAAGTTTATGTCAAATTGCGGCTATGTCAAACCTGTTTTCAAATCGGTATCATCTGAAAGGGACTTTAGTCAACAGTGAATATAACATCATTGAGTAGTTGTTACTGGTTACTCAAAGATTGAACAAAAAGTAATATGCTTAACAAATTTTTGAATGTTTTCGTCGAACCAAAAGTCACCAAAAAAGTTCCACAACTAGTGATCACTCAACAATTTGTTTCATGTTTGGAGATTTTTTCTTATTGGCATCGGTTCAGTCAAACCGTAGTGTTAAACAAATTCTATACGTTTAAACAACCAAAACCAATAACTCTACGTTTATATTCCACTAATTAGTGGACAAAGCAGGATTGTCAGATTACCTATCAGATAGCTGTGACAGGAATATTATACCGAAAACATTTTTCAGTGATCCGAGAACATGATGTACAATGTGTATGTACTTGGTTCGAACGCCATAAATTTGGACCTGCAGCGCACGGTTTCTATCGTATTAGGTCACAACACGAGACAAGGCTCTACTGCAAGGGCCCCTTTGGAAAAAAACCCGGTTTCAAGTTTTGAATCTTTTTATCACCAACATTTGCTAATTCGTGTCAAGCTAGACGCACAAACAATCGACCTTGCACCCCGAAAAAAGCTGCCATGTTAAATCGGTTATTCCATACATATGATACAAAAATACAATACGAAAGAGACCGTATTGCGTGCTGTTGACCCATAATAATGGCATTTGATTATGCGCACCAGTGGCATGTCCGACTCGGCATTAACAATGTTGTGCTGATAACCGTTTGTTGTGACACTTTTATTGATGTCTGCTAATCGCAACACGCACAGGTGATGTGAATTTGTTCCATGTATGGTTCAATCGAATTTTTTAATACATACGACGAAAAATACCAAAAAACGCATCTGAGCTAAAGAGCGAGTATTACGTGTAAATGCGTAAAAATGCATTTAAAACAATAAATAGACGGATGGATCTCGTTTAGCTACCTTTAATTTTAAACAGAGCAGCTGTGCAACTGAAACAAATTTATGGTTTTTTTTAAATAATCGGTGGAGTTGTTGTCGACATTGAAATGTAAAATTATCACCGAACTGCTTTCTCGATGTGCAAACATTGCATGTAGTTTTCACTGTCTTTCTGCACGTTAACCAAACACGAGAAAGCGGATAACAATTTCAATTTACAATAATTTTTTTTAAAGTGTTTGCGTGCTTCTTTTGCAAATAATAAGTGTGGAGCACTATTCGATGTCTGTAAGTGGTGTCGGATGGGCGGATGGGTGCCAACAGCGTCACCAATTGTTGCTAACATTTTTGTGAAACACGTGCGTTCTCAAATGACAAGTGCCATAGACTATGGTTCCGGTTACAGCAATTTTGTATGTTCACAAGCATATCATTTAAACGGTTGCGGACATTTAGGCGTAGGCGCCCCATTTCCGTTCGGGCTCACGGTTGCATTTTGCTGGAAAAACATGTAACCGTTTGTTACACCACTGTAGGCCAACAAATTCAATTTGGAAAGTGTGAGGCAAGGCGGTGTGTGGTGGTGGTGCTTATAGTATAAACAGTGCGTATGGTCATTGTTTACTGTGAACACTTGCTACGCAGCAGCATACACTGAGCACACCGGGATTATGCTTGAACGCTGCGCATCGCAGCAATCGCTCTAGCTCAGCTCAGGAGTCTTCAAGCAGCAATGAGTTTTCAGTGACTTCTGGACTTATTTCCGCTGTTTTTTGAACGCTTAGAATTGGAAATGGAAAGCTACTGTTGCCAACAATAGTGAAAAGAAACCAACATTATAACTTACGGGAGCCTCTCTCAGTCTATTTCTCTACGATAATGTTGAAAATGAACATGTGAACAACTGTGCATGCACACACAGTCTCGAGCAGATCGTGAGTTGCGCTTGGTTGTACGCAGCTGAGGGTGCATGTTGCTTCAGAGACGGCCGTTTTGTTTTAGCATTCAACGCACCACACCGTGCTTCTTAAAATTATTATCTCAATTCTCAATACAATGTTCAGATTCTTGAACAGTCAGTGTCCAAACATCCAATGTTGGAATACTAAATCAACGGGTGCTAACAAAGTGTGTTTTTCATTTTGACTAACTTGTATAAATATTACAGAGTGGTCCAAAAATAGTGGGTACAACTTTAAGTCGTTCTAACTCGCCAACGGTTAGACCGTTTGAGCTGAAATTTTTGTAGCTTTCTCAGGAAACACAAACTTAGACTCCCACCAATTTTAGCTTAGATGAGAGAATATTGCCCCTGTGCGGAAGCAAAGATCGAAAAAAAACGAATTTTTGCATTAAAAACAGCATATTTTCAATCTAACATCGGATTTATTAATCGATAACGTCAGAAACTGTCAAAAAAATCCAGCGGCGTGAGATCAGGCGAACGCAGCGGCCTTTCGATTGGGCCCCTGCGACCGATCCATTTGTTCGGTAACGACTCGTCGAGCCACTGGCGAACGTCGGTCGCATAATGTGCCGGCGCCCCATCCTGTCAATTCTATACGCGCGGTTAGCATCGAGGAGCGAAAATGAAAATCTTCGCGATTGTGTGAAGAAAAATTGAAAGCAGCAATAGTTGTAGTGCTTTTTTGACGATATGACATCGATGACTAAATCGGTGCGGGGTCAACTCCGGCCCACGCATTTCCGGCCCACGCATTAGCGTCCCGACATTTCCGGCCCACCCATTACCGGCCCACCCATTACCGTCCCACCCATTACCGGCCCGACATTTCCGGCCCACTCATTTCCGGCCCACTTATTTCCGGCCCGCCCATTACCGGCCCAGCCCAATAATCAGTTCTTCCTTCGCTGTATTTCGCCACGGACAACGAAAATAAACTGAAACTGCACTCTAAACTGTACTACCTGCTCACCGACATGCTTTTAACAAAAATATTTAATTTTTCATTTCGGTTTTAGTTTTCATTTCGCTCCGATTTGTTCCTGACATTGGAACAAATGTCTCAGTTTGAATTTCGTCGATGAATCAGTTGTGTTTTTATTTATTGCTTTGTTGCGATTGATTTAGCACTTTCAATTTCAATGACAACAACACATGGGTCGACAAAAATAAGAGCTTTAGAACCGCGCTGACGCGCTGAGTTTGAATTTTGCATTAAACACAGAGCCAAATTCAATCATTTTAATCCTTAAAATTAGCAAAAACTTTTATGAAAATTGCCCCTCTAACCAAATTTGGACATGTGGATCAGTGGATCCACAACCAGGTTGTGTTTCCTAATCCTAATCATTCCTAATCCTAAACCTAATCCTAATCCTAAGCCAAGCCTTTTTGATAAGGTGAAAATGATCAATTTAGTTTTTGCATTTTTTCTTTCCTGTGTTATAGGGCAGGGGCACCGCTACAGCACATGCACATCTCTTAATAATGATGCATCACGAAAAAATCCGATTGAAAAAAGAATTTAAAAAAATCGAACCCTAGTTCAAAGTGTAACCGCCTGATCAAGGTGAGTTTCCTAATGAAATATAGCAGTGGGTGGTAGTTGAAGTCACTGAAGCGAATTATTGGGCTGGGCCGGTAATGGGTGGGCCGGAAATGAGTGGGCCGGAAATGCGTGGGACGCAAATGAACGGGGCCGGTAATGGGCGGGCCGGAAATGAGTGGGCCGGAAATGAGTGGGCCGGAAATGTTGGGCCGGAAATGCGTGGGCCGGAAATAACGGGACGCAAATGAACGCACGCCACTAAATCCGATGTGAGACAGAAAAAATGCTGTTTTTCATGCAAAAATTAGTTTTTTTTGAACTTTGCATCCGCACAGGGGCAATATTCTTTAGTTTAGGCTAAAAATTGTTGGAGGTCTAAGATTGTGCTTCCTAAGTAAGCGACTAAAATTTCAGCTCAAACGGTCTAACCGTTGACGAGTTAGAGCGATTCAAAGTTGCACCCACTACTTTTGGACCACTCTGTACGTTTGAAGGAAAATTCAGAACGGGAAAACATTATGATCCATCTCATTCGTTCTTGATACCATGATTTTTTTCTGACATTAAATGGTATCTATATTAAAATTAATTAAAATGGTGATAAAGTTTAGTAAAATAGTTATTTATTATCCTTCTTATTAAACGTGACCCAATATGCGTTTGCACGCACAGATAGAAAAACTGTTTCGCGCGGCAATTTGAAATCAGCAAAACTTAACGTATTCTGACGGCAGATTTGTGCAAGAAATTGAGAAAAAAACAAATCAGAATTTTTGTCAGTTAGCAAATGTACTTTATTTCATATTCGAATTACGTTCGGGCGCGAAACACTAGCTTTTCAAGCTGTGAGGCTTTTCCACGCATCAATCAACATTACTCCGCCTTCTTCACACGAAAAGATAATAATTGAATAATTCTTTAATCTATTCATATTCAGAATTTTGAAACGTCCAATCCGTTTTGTTTTTTAATTTTACAATCGTTACAGTGCACTTGAAATCACTCAACTTGCTGCGTTGATCAGGACCAGCAGTGATATTTTTATTTATCGAGCGCGCAACAGACACACGGCGGGAAACGGAGTGCATAAATGCCTAATAATAGAACATATTAACAACACGTGTGTATAATTACAATGTTGCAACAAAAAAAATTGATAAACTGTATCTTTTTATGATGATTCATTCAAATCACAGAACACGAGAATCAATTTGCAGCATTTTGGTATATCAGCATTTTCGTATAAACGTATTGGGTAAAAAGTCTGCTCACGGTTCATGCACACAACCAAATCATGCAGTTTATCCGAAGCGGATGAACTCGTTCTTGCGTTTGCCAAAGCGGATGAATTCATTTTTGCGTTTCTGAGGTTCTGCAAGGCATAAACATTCAAACGTAGGTACAGTATGTTTGTTTAAACCTGTCGCATTTTGCAGAAAACAGAACACGCAGAAAAAAGAATTGCAGGATCTGATTAGCAAAAAACACATTTAGGCCCAAAAAAGCCGTTTGGGGTGTTTGATTTCAATTAAGCTGGCTTCATTTCATATTTCACAAGCTCCAATGGAATGTTTAACGCCTGTAAACTGTCATTGATTAAAGTACTTAATGAATCAACTGTTAAATTTTGGAACAAATATTTTATGCCAAAGGTTTTATTGCCAATACTCCTTACCTATTATCTTTTCTTTAAGACCTGTGTCTCAATGCGGTTATGGACGTAAAAGGAAACTAGTTTCAATCTGTATGTAGTAATTCAGAATAGCCTAAGTGACTCGGCCTTATTTAGGAAACTCGGATCCCTTAGCCAATTTTGAATTCCCGCGTCGTGCATGAGGCTGCTTACACATCTATGCGCGCATTAAGACGCGGGACCAAAATAAAAGATATTAGTTTTATTTTAATTTCGATGCCATTATGTTTTTTTGCCACTATACTTTTTAAAAAAATAAGTTTTGTTTGGTTGAAAACTTATTCTAGTAGTAACACCGTGGAATGTACATTTTATAGTAAGCGCAAACAAAACGGTACCTTCAACAGCGTCGGCGTTGCGACCGAAGCGGATGAACTCGTTCTTTCGTTTGCCGAATCGAATGAACTCGTTCTTGCGTTTCTGTGGTTCTGTGTAAGAAATCTGTCACTATCCAATTGCTCGATCGCCACTCAGAAATGTATCGTGACATGTGGTGCTACATTTTTTGATTTCATATATATTCTGTACACGCTAAAAATGCTGCGATGTTACGCCGTTTTTAATGACCACAATGTGGAACATACGTAACTGACGTACATGTTCCACAGTAAAAACAAAAAGCCGAAAGCACGAAAGCAAAACTTTACGGAAACATTTGTGAGAAAAACATAGACATTTTGGAAACGTATGTTAGTTTAACATTTGCAGCTCCAGCCGGATTGATGTACTATTGCCATTGCGGCCTGCGAAATTCCGGCCCCAAGAGATACGGCTCGTTCGATTCCGGCCCGAAGAATTTTCCCTAGCGCGACCAATGAACTGCTTGCCATGATTTTTTTGCAATCTATCGCAAATCGCAAATATAATATAAAAATGACCAGAAATGAAAAAAAACAAAACTTTATTTATAAAGGCACGTCGGAAAACTTGCGGTTTTAGAAAAATTGTAATGTCGTGATTTCATACACTGTGGCAATTGTTGGATTCATCGCAGACCATGAAAAATCACTACAGGTGGTTTGCTAGTGTTTGTGCTGGGAGCCGGGTCGGAATCGACCTTTTTAGCCATAATAAGCGGGCCGCAACTCTTCAGGTCGCAATTAGAAGGCCGCAAATGTTGATGCTGCTTTGACACCTTGGTTCTGTTCGTCGCTGCGTCCAAAACGAATGAATTCGTTCTTGCGCTTTCCAAACCGAATGAACTCATTCTTACGTTTACCGAATCGGATGAATTCGTTTTTGCGTTTGCCGAAACGGATAAATTCGTTCTTGCGTTTGTCTGAAACGACGAATTTGACAGTCAATACGCATAATACAACAAAAACATCAATGCAGAAAAGTAAAGAAGCTTACCTTTAGGTTGTGCCATGTACGATTCAAGCGCCTCCTGATGTTGGATGAGTTCCAGCTGTGCAGCACACGCTTCCTCGAGGTCGTGGTCCTACATTCAAGGTCCTCATAGGTCGTTCCAATTATTCAATTACGGTATGGCCGAATAAATAAGGCAGTCCTTGTATTCTCCATCAAAGCGGGATTAGTCGCAGACTAGAAGTTGTCTGTTTCAAGAACGCCAAGATAATTCCCAATCGTGTGTGCAAAGGAGAAAGAATGAACAGAAAAAGCACGAAAAATAAATTGGTTAAAAAACACGCCAAATTTGACACACAATTGGGTTGGGTCTTTGAACGTCTTTTTCTTTTCATTCAAATTTTGCACCCCTGAAAAAATCTGCGATGTTTACTCGGCCGTTCCGTACATAAACTTCAAGCAACTTTTTGCCGACATGAAAGCTACACTGCATACGTTTACCTGATTGAACATTTCCGGGTGGTCGATTGCTTGTGCACAAATCTCCGCTAGACCCTCTTCCTGAACATGCAGTTTCTCATAGTTTGTTAGACTTTTGATGTGAATTTGATCAACGATGAACTAACTTTTGATTCTGTTGTTGATTCGGCAAGAACCGAAACCGAGGCTACAGCAAGAAACGCCACTAAAACACGCATATTGACTTATTCCGTGGGTCGATGCTCAATAAATAATTTATATGCCACGTCTCCTAAAAAGTTTTTTATAAAACATTTTCCTTTGGCATCTCTTTTGTGAAAAAGTTCTTCATCGTGACAATGCCAAAAATCTCAACAACGTCCATGCAAAAAAGTGATGATTCAAATACCGATGTTTGTGCAGATGCAGATGTAAAAATGCTACATCTATTGTAGAAAATTTTTCGCAGGCAAAAAAAACAGATGTACGGTTTACATAAATTTCACAGCCGTTTGTTACTTATGGAAAATGATTGCGTGGCTTTGTGCATTTGCATCAATAACTGCTGAACATCTGTGTCTGAATCTGCATCTACATCTGTATTATTTTCCTGCGTCTGGTCATGGAACCAAGCACTCATGCATGTTTATATTCATGCCGTATCAATCAACTCAGCTTTGACACTAACATGAACGTATAAAAAACACGGTCAAAACAAGTGAAAATAAGGGATTCTTACAATATAATGTAGGTGCAAAAACTGTATTTCCTAATTGATGAGCGTGTGTAGAACCAAAGTGGAGTAACATGAAACCACATGTTGAATATGAATTGTAAACGAGCAAAATATTTTTATGTCGTCAATTCATTATATTTCAATAGGAACCACGCACTCATATACAATTCTAAAAGCTCTGTAGTACGCAGCCAATGAACCGCAACAATACAAACAACCTGGGTTTATGATCGTGAGGACAAGCAAACGCATGTTTTACAAGTCGTTGCATTACAAACAGTGCATGTACTTATGTAACTTTGCAAATTTGTGCCTTGTCGGCTGCGAACTGACACAGCGGGTGCAGGACACTGTTTTTTTGGCGATTGCGCCGGTTCAGCGAAGAGCGCGGTGATCGTGGGCTCGTGAGCTCGTTTTTACGCATGTGTGTGGTGTGTTCACAACCAGTCCAGCACACCCATGTGTGTGTTTGCTGTTGACAGAATGTAAGCTCATATTCGGTTTGTATGTATGAAACCACCACAGAATGCATGAAAAGTTTAAAAATCAAGCGACCACGCGTCTGATGCATTTATGGAGAAAGAAGCCTATTGGTGATTATTGTAGCAGATTGTCTGCAGCCTGCAGCTACCCCGTGCATTGATTACTAAAATTGGCACCAAACAGGCAACGAAAACAAAATTGAATAGAATCTCACATGACACGGGCACAAGTTGCAGTGATTTCGTTTGCTTGCACCAGTACCACCCACGTTTCCAATGTCCATCCAACTGTGTATTGCACATCGATATAGCGTGATTTATTCAGCTAAAAAGTGCTGAATCACTTGATCACATCATACGCCTACTAGTAGCTAGCTCACTCTTTTAATTTCTGGCAATGCTAACAGAGCCAGCCCTATAACAGTAAAATTTATTGCTTAACCTAATCGATGATATAGCTCCGATGGTCATTCATTCCAAAATTCTTGAATTGTCATGCGATTTCAGAAGATCGGCTGCATGGGCCGTGCGTAACCATAGGTAAGGTTGAACACACTTACAAACAAATGAAGTCTCACTAAACCTATGCAAATTTGCAAAACAGAAATTAAAAATGTGACTAAACGTTAACTTAAAATTCAAAAGTTTGCCTGTTCAAAAGTTCAAAAGTCTTTTCTGCGGAAACTTGCAAATAAATGCTAATGCTTTTATGGTTCAATATGTCGTATAGATTCCTTGAAACGTCTGAAATGGTCGTTCAGCTGCTCGTCATGAACCGCAATGAGTACTACATGTATCAAACCTGTTTTTTAAAGTTACGTTTTCTATCAAAATAGCGCTGAAAAGCTCAATTGTGTGATGATACATAGTTTCTTGATTTGAGCAAGTTTTGCCATTGACGGCTCAACATCTGAATGATTGGCACTTTTTTATTGTGCCCACTGCCTAATCTTACCATGCATTGTGGTGAATCCAAAACATGAAATAACTTATTAATTCCACAATTGAAACTGAATGACGCCTCTGCACGACGCATTCAATGCAAAATTGACAGCTTATTTTGTTCGTACCCCGTCAATATACGCTTTGCAGAGAAAGTTGGTGGAGATTAACAATTTTTGATTAACACATGTTTTAGGCTCACATGACACCAGCATGTAACGAGTTCGGTTATATTCGTGTTAATCTCGGAATATAACACCAATTGAAACTTGCACACTTCCCTGGAGCGCACGAAAAAGCAAAATCAAATTGATAATCAGCTACTATCGGCAGACACACGCTTTTGTTTCACAACTGGCGTTTGCACGCTCTTCTACAGTAGGAAGAGGGATAAAGCCAATGATGATTACTGTCAGTGGCATTGCGTTGTTATCAGCAGATCACCAATTCGCCTATTCCATACTTATTGAAACCAATTTGACAACCACAAAAGAAAACCTTGCTAAAAAACAGACACATACGTGGAACACAACAGTACGTCAAACTACGTATGAAGTTTCTAGAAGAAAGCATGGATACCGAAGGAAATCGCATGTTTGGTTCCGTTAACCAAAAAATACCTATACAAAGTTTCTGGGAACTTTTTCAATTATAGTTTTAGATACCATTGACAAACCATCACTTTGATAATATCGGTATATAGCATACTGTAGAGTGCCGGATGACGCAATACAAGTATCTTCAACTGAACAATGGTCTAAGTGATTGCTGCCAGCTAAACGACAAAAAGCGCTAGGCGATTAGATCGATCTGCAAACCTCAACAGAAAACGCGTTGGCGTACGAAATAACAAATTGCATGAAAAGACAATATTGCACTCTTATTGCAGAACTCTGAACTTTGAAAAGTAACAATTAATAGCCACTGGATATAATATCCATATAACCACAACTGCGACGCATCTGATGACTAGCCTTAAGATTTGACAGCTACACCGAATTGTAACGTTATGAAAATTGCAAATAACCTTCATCGGGTCGAAGTCGCTAATTTTTAATGAACATATGCGCTATCGATGTAAATCGCCTTCGGGCGACAGCGACATCGAGAATAACGGAAACATAACATACAGAGTGTTCCAAGAGTAGTGGGTACAACTTTGAATCGCTTTAACTCGCTAGCGGTTGGACCGTTTGAGCTTAAAAAATTTAGTCCTTACTTAAAAAGCATAAACATAGACCTCCAGCAATTTTTAGGCCAAACGAGAAATATTGCTTCTGTTCGGAAGCAAAGTTAGAAAAAAAACGAATTTTCGCATGAAAAACAGCATTTTTTCAATTTCACATTGGATTTATTTATCGATAACGCCACAAATTGAGCAAAAAACTGTCAAAAATCAAAGCTACTCCTTTTCGAAATGTGAGCTACCAGCTTCAATGCACAATCGAGCCCTATTGGCCATTGACCCGGGCCATGAACAACAACAACATTGACCATTGACAAGATCACTTTCTGGCACAATTCAGTGTCCACGTGCTGAAACGAGTTCACGATCATTTCTTTCATCGAGTCCACGGTTTTCGGCTTTTGCGCGTACACAATCTTCGCGTACAACGTTTTCACGACAAATATGCGATTTTCATTTGGCAGACGACTCATTTTCACAAAACGAACACACACACATCACAGCAACTCAACTGAACTCTCTCACGCACGATGGAACAAGCGAATCGATCACAACATGATGTTCCGCGCTTCTTTGCGCGCTTAACATAGAGCAACTAAGGAGTGAAAATGAAAATCTTCGCGACAGTGTGAAGGAAAATTGAAAGCAGCAATAGTTGCATTGCCTTTGACGTTATCGATGATGAATAAATCCGATGTGAAACAGAAAAAATGCTGTTTTTCATGCAAAATTTTGTTTTTTTCGATCTTTGCTTCCGCAATGGGGTAATATTTTCTCGTTTAAGCTAAAAATTGGTGGGGTCTAAGTTTGTGTTTCTTAAGTAAGCGACTAAATTTTTAGCTCAAACGGTCCAACCGCTGGCGAGCTAGCGCAATTCAAAGTTGTATCCACTACTTTTGGACCACTCCGTATGTACAGTCTATTTCTATATCATATGCAATTAGCTGATTGGCTGGTGACCACGTGATCATACATCCTGTGCAGGCACTGCTGTGGAAGCGGTGCTAATTTTGTCAAAATTTAAAAACTTTTGTACCTAAAGGAGTTCGGTATTCTGAAAAAACCAATCTTAAAGTGGTTAACCCAAGTTAACTCTTTGACCATTAGGTGCTACGAAACAACAAAAAGACAAACGAGAAATACTAAGAATTCAACACCAAACATTGCCTCCATCCACGTGTGTGTGTTGCCCAACTCCCAGGCCCAGCAATCAATCAAATCTACATTTACTCATAATTTGTTGTGGTGACTGTAAAATATGAAAGGATTACAACACATGCTATGTATGAATGAACACCGTTGGTGTCCTTATGTGTCCCGGTTCAGTCGCAACGCACTCATTCGCCATTAAATTTTTCAGCCATATCTAAAATGTGTACCTTGCTTGAAAATCAATGTTCTCGTATTGTTTTCAATTTGTCTCCATGATTAACAATATTGTGTTCACGTTTTGATCAAAACAACATGAGCCACGAGTATTTATTGGCGTTCCGGCTTCGCACTGTAAATCAGAGGAACTGAAGGAGTTCCTGACCGTCTGTTGTTTTTGCTTTTATTTGTTTCTTTAAAAACCGTCTTATTGATACCCCTTATTTTCTTGCAGTTTTCATTTTTCACTGAACCTGTTCTTTCTTCAACATTTTCCCGTTTTTGCTGCACATTTTGACAAAGTCACCGATTTCTTGTGTAATGTTTAAAACAAACCGAAACGTACATGTACAGTGGCGGCCAAAAGTGTTGGAACGCTTCGCGCGTGTGTGCTGTGTATTGCGCGCGGGTTGCAACAGCCGTACAAACGCTATTATAATAATTTATGGGCAACGTTGGGTCGAAAAGTGTCCCGTGAACCCAACGTTGCCTATAAATTGTTATAATAGCGTTTGTACGGCTGATGTAACAGGCGCGCAATACACAGCACATGCGCGCGCTGCGTTCCAACAATTTTGGCGCCACTGTATGTCTATTTTAAAAACATGAACACCACTACAGAAAGGAAGCAACAGCGTTAGAAATATGTGAAACAAGTTTGTAATTACTGCAGCATTTTTTTGCTACAACACTGTTAAACAAAAAAATAGTAATGAAATACAAATATCCACATAACAGGGTGATAAAAAAAACATCAATTTTTAAAACGCTTCGTTTTCGCGACTACACTAATGTCTGAAGCTAAAATTTGCACCACTTAAAGTCGTTTGATTGCGGTCAATGGTCATCTATAAACCCGGACACTTCCACGCCTGTATAAACACTCATGTTATGTACAGAGTGTGCGCATCAACACGCAAATATTTTCTAAATGTTTTGGATTAAATGAACAATAATCTTTCTAATTCTTTTGTTTTCTTTATAAAACACATATAATCGTAATGATTATTGTGTTATAAATTGATAGATATCATTGTGATAAGGATTTTTTAACTAGCAGGAGTTCAGTTACTGTGATAAGTGCTTAGGTATGTGAAGATAATTTGAAAATACGTTCAAACGATTAGAAGGTTTGGAAATCAAAACATGAGTTGAAATGTCACAAATTTCGACAAACTGAAAAGCCGCCCATTTATTTACTCTGAACAATCAAGCATGAGCAGGTTAGGTCTCCGGGTGGCGTGGCAGTAACTGCGTTCGATATTCGAAATATAAAACAGCGGAAGACATGCTCACGTACATGAAGAAATGGATTGGAATATTTTTGGATAAGTCCAAACATTTGCGTGCATGCGCACACCCGGCAGAAAATACGTCATGAGTTATGGGTTTATAGACGTCGCATTGTTTATAGATGACCAAACAGAAAACTGAACTAATCGATTATGTCACCTGATGTAGTCGCGAGATCCAAGCCTTTAAAAAATCGACGTTTTTTTAATCACCATATAGATAAAAATGAAAGAAATTAAAATTGCAACGCTGTTGAAAGCAATGGTGTCATTTTGTGTGATTGGGTTTGCTTCGGGCAACTCACATCAATACCTGCTCAGCAATGCGCTGACCGGAAGGCCTCCGTCGAATGCTGAATCCAATCCAATAATTCATTTATTCAGTCCAAGGTTTATTTTTGTTGTTGACGAAACGATCAACATGGTCGACGACCGTTATGTTGCGGTAGATGAAATTTTAAAAAGGATTGCTTCATTGAAGTAATATTTAAAAATACCGCTCAAAATTTTCTTTTTGCAGGCAATACATGCAGGTATACAAAAAACTGCTGTTTTAGGGATACACTGAGATGAGAAAACAAACAGGCGACCCACTCACTTCCTGCCTGCTTGATTTGCTCAATTATTTTATTTTATTTTACTTTACATTTAGTATGTAACCTGTAAGTAACTGAGAACAAAATGAGCAATCGATGTTTCCGTAAACACAAACGTTTTGTTCTCATGACAGTTCGAGCGGTTTGTATCGATGGTGTACAGCAACGAAGAGCTACAGATGAATGAGCCAGGCGTTGAGTTTGCATTGGTCGCGTTCGATATGAATGCCCGTATCCTCCAGCCGCCCACCAAGGACAGACACACGTTGATGGGTGCTATTCAGTCACTCAGAAAATACAACGGCACAAGCAATATACGGGCGTTCGTTTCGTTTCTGTGCAATTTTATGTTTTCTTCACACATGCAAAGACAAAATCTATGAGTTTTGGTGTAGGTGTTAAAAGCTGTGTAGAAACTCGTGTAAAAAACTCATGTGCATGTGAAAACCAGTGTAGAAACACTTGCTGCAGCTTTTTCAAGCAAAACAACGACCGTGAGATCGACCTGAAACACAGGGAGGGTGATCGTAAAAAACGTCAAGAGTGTGAAGGGCTCGTGCCAGCCTCTGAGTCGAAGCTAAAAATTTTAAATCACATAAATTTCAAACCCATACATTTTTGTTGTGTTAAAATTCAAAAAGAACAATTCAGTTGACCACAGCAGAGCTCACAATTTAAAAAAAACTCCATTTACTCTGCAGGTATCTCTGCAGGCTGATGCATGCATTTATGTGCAGGCATTGCTGTGGAGGCGGAGTTTGCCTGCACAGAATGCATGCATCAACTGCACGTGTGTGCAACCATCCAATCAGCTAGTTGTGTATTAATATATTATCCAGAGGTGATGATGGAGGTCGCATTAGTCGAGCGGCGGTTTTTGCGCAACTTAGAGCAGTTTCCATCAAAGTGCGGCGGCATGCTGACTAATTGACTAATTGATTAAAGTGCATTTGAAATGAGTCCGTTAATATAAAAAAGTTTACAAAATATCAGACGAGAACACGCGCAATCAGAGTGGGTACCAGTTCTCCGGTGACCAGTTCTCCGGGTACCAGTTCTCCGCCTCCCGTATAGTTATATTAGCCAGATGGTCTGTAGCTAATAATAGTTTTGACATAGCTTTGACCGTTTAGTTAGAATTTTAACACAACAAAATGGCACCTGTATTTTTTCATGGCTGTCACTCATGTTGGTGACAGTTTTGAATACCAGCTGTTTACTTTTTGACGTTTTTGTTTGATTACCCTGCAGTGAAATACAGCTTAATCGCACCGTTGTTTGTTGCTTCTTAAAATTTTTCCACGCACATTTTACACGAGTTTTACAATTTTTACTTTTTAACTTTGAATGCAGACGAAAACTAGCATATTTGCCAGTCTGTGTCTTTTATACTGTGCGCAATGTTTGTTGCTAATGTAGTTTGTTTAAGTCGCACGGAATTTGCAGCGCTCTTGACGATGGCGTCACGGCGTTGACTATGGGCAACTTCAGGGGCTCCGCACTGGTGATATTTGTCACAGACTTTTGGTTGGTTTCTGCATTGTCACGCAAAGAAAAAAAAAACGTTAAAAGTTGTGCAGATGTACAGGGTGAGCCAAAAAGGGTTCCAAAATGAAAATGCTCTCACTGACTTCTGCTGAGATGTTTCGAGCTGAAGTGAAACATCAGAGTAATCAAAGACTGCTCAAATGCAATTCTGCGGTCGTCATCTCCAAACTACTATGTGCGCATTGTTTTTTTCATTTTTTTTTGTATTGTGAACACTCGGGTTGTCAACAAAGTTCATCATTTGGTTATTTGGTACAGCTATGTAAATTAACAGTTAACAGTCCACAACATTTATCGATTTTTCATGTTTTCAAGATATTCTGCTGTAGTTAGTGATAATGGCAACATATCCTGAAAAATAATTTGGTCAGAAAAGTGTTCTTTCCACTGAAATTGAAATTGAAAAATTAAAACTTTCCAAAGTGTTCTAATAGTGTACCAATTTTCAGTCTGCTCAAAGACGATTGCTTTTTGATAATTTGGACAGGAATGGCAGTTGATTCTTGCTGATCAAAAAAGTTGGTAAACAATGTTTTTAAAGCAAATAATTACATAGACATAGACGAATACAGTTTGCTTTCAACACAAAACGTTTATTGTCGTTGAAATCTACAACAGCGGTTTGAAGCAGCTCAAAATCAAAATCAAAAATGTTATCTTTTCTTTAAGACCGGCGACTCAATGCAGTTGTGGACGTGAAAGGGAACTGGTTTCAATCTTTATGTGGTATTCAGAATAGCCTAAGTGACCCGGCCTTATTTAGGGGACACGGATCCCTTTGCCAATTTTGAATTCCCGCGTCGTGCATGAGAGTGCTTACCCACCCGTAAAGTCTTGCATATAAGGTCTCCTTATATAAATTTGAAAATCAAAAATTTCTAAAAAAGTGGAGTGACAGCCTTATAAGTGGGAGGAAGTCTTATAAAGCGAACATTAGGAATTACGGGCCTTATAAACGGGGTAGGTTTTCGACCATGTCAAAATTTTGAATTTTTTGGTTTCCCGCTGTGTGACACTCCGCCCACTTATGGGTGGGGGTCTTATAAGTGGGAGGAACCTTATATGCAAGACTTTACGGCATCTATGCGGGCATTGAGACGCAGAACCAAACTAAAAGATATTACGTTGTTTTTAATCCGGGCCGTAGGCACGAGTCAACTGCTAGTAGGTATAAAAACACATGTATAGATTTTTAGAAATTCAGAAGCAAAAAAATCCTGTCAAAACCGCTCAGGCGGTATTTTTGCTGTTGAAAAATTTTACACAAGGGTTGCTACAATATACTACTATTTTTTACACGGGTTTTTAAGTTATTTTTACACGTTGTTGTTTTTCTGCGTGTTAGTGGTTTGTACATCATATAGAGTGGTCCAAAAGTAGTGGGTACAGCTTTGAATCACTCTAACTCGCCAACAGTTAGACCGTTTGAGCTGAAATTTTAGTCGCTTACTTAAGAAGCTCAAACTTAGACCTCTACCAATTTTTAGCTCAAACGAATGAATTTTGCTCCTGTGCGGAAGCAAAGTTAGAAAAAAACGAATTTTTGCATGAATTACAGCATTTTTTCTGTCTCACATCGAGATTATATTATTCATCAATAACGTCAAAAAAGGCAATACAACAATTTCTGGTTTCAATTCCCCCTTTACACAATCGCGAAGATTTTTGTTTTCACTCCTCAATTGCCCTCAAAAGCCGAAAACCGTGGACTCGATGAAGGAAATGATTGTGAACGCGTTTTAGCACTTGGACACTGAATTGTGCCAGAAAGTGATCTTGTCAGTGGTCATGGGGGCCGATTGTGCATTGAAGCTTGCGGCTCACATTTCGAGAAGGATTAGCTTTGATTTTTGACAGTTTTTGCTCAATTTGTGACGTTATCGATAAATAAATTCGATGTGAAATTAAAAAATGCTGTTTTTCATTCGAAAACTCGTTTTTTTTCGAACTTTGCTTCCGAACAGGGGCAATATTTTCTCGTTTGGCCTAAAAATTGCTGGAGATCTAAGTTCATGTTTTTTAAGTAAGCGACTAAAATTTTTTTAAGCTCTAACGGTCCAACCAATGGCGAGTTAGAGCGATTCAAAGTTGTACCCTCGACGTTTGGACCACTCTGTGCACTGACATCTAAATAAAACACTCCGCATGAAACGAGAATTCCGTATAAGTCCAAGGTTGCCGAGAACCAAACTTGTGTGCACGACATTTACCGTATTACCTCTATTAAACCCCCATGGGGGTTTATTTCTTCAGCGACTTCTGGGGGTGGGGGTTTATTTTTTGGGGGGGGATTATTTTTGGGGGGGGGGGTTTATTTGGAAACCATTTTTAGGGGTGGGCAAAATGGCAAAAATACCTTCCATGGCAGGAAGGAAGTCGCAGAAACTTCTACTTTTCACAGAGATTTCCTTTGGTAACAGCCTTTTGTAATGAAATTACCGCCAACTCATCCCTTTGGGGCCTTTGGTAGCACAATTTCACCAATGTCACTGCATTCAGCCACTGAATTCGCTAGGTATGTGTTTCAAACAGGTTTCTAATAAACCCCCATGGGGGTTTATTTTTGGGGGGGGGATTATTTGGAAACTTGTCGAGGGGGTGGGGGTTTATTTTTGGGGGGGGGGGTTTAATTTTGGGGGGGGGTTAATAGAGGTAATACGGTAGATTTTCTTGTGCAGCGGCAACGTGGCAACACAAAAAGACGTGGCTGAGGCATCGCGTATACTGCACGAAGCAGGGGGCATTGTTGTGGTAGTGCTCAGAGTGAGAACAAAGCAACAGCAGTGCAGCGACATCGCGTCCACCATCGCTAGTGATGAAAGTGAGAACTGATATCATGCGGACGCGCGAACGAGCCGAGCAAGCGGGCCGGACAGCGCATCACGCGTTAACCGTGACCAGCGGGCGTGTTCAAAATTTACGCGTTAGCAACAACAAAGCTATCAGCAACGCTTTGCAGTCTCTGATGTTTTTTTTGCACAGAATTTACAGAATTTCGCAGATGCTGTGATTTCAAACTAAACTTAAGAAGACAATTGAAAAATGCTTTTAAAGTTTTTTTACGTTTTTCAGCAAAACAAACGCAGCCTTAAATGTAACTCATTATATACTTGTATCCGTGTGCCACATCAGAGACCTGAGAATATTTGTCAAGCCAAGTTTCGCACTGCTTGCACAAATCCATATTCCTTCTTTTATGCGTCTTCCGCATTTAATAATTTCAATGGTTCAAATTCAGATTTCAAAAACGTTCAAAAAATAGTGTGAATCAGAAGTATGTACATGCAGAGTGGTCCAAAAGTGGTGGGTAGAACAGCTTTGAATCGCTCTAACCCGCCAACGGTCGGACCGTTGGAGCTGAAATTTTAGTCGCTTACTTAGGAAGCGCAAACTTGGATCTCCACCAATTTTTAGATCAAACGAGAAAACATTGCCTCTGTGCGGAAGCAAAGTTCGAAAAAACGATAATTCATCGATAACGTCAAAAAGGCAATACAACTACCCGTAAAGTCTTGCATATAAGGTTCCTCCCACTTATAAGACCCCCACCCAAAAGTGGACGGAGTGTCACACGGCGGGAAACCAAAAAATTCAAAATTTTGACTTGGTCAAAATCCTACCCCGTTTATAAGGCCCGAAATTCCTAATGTTCGCTTTATAAGACCTCCTCCCACTTATAAGGTTGTCACACGAAATTCCACTTTTTTCAGAAATTTTTGATTTTCAAATTTATATGAGGAGACCTTATATGCAAGACTTTACGGTATTTCTGGTTTTACCCCGTTCACACAATTGTGAAGATTTTCCTTTTAACTCCTCAATTGCCCTCAAAAGTCGATAACAGTGGACTCGATGAAAGAAATGATCGTGAACGCGTTTCAGCACGTCACTGAATTGTGCCAGAAAGTGATCTTGCCAGTGGCCATAGGGCCCGATTGTTCATCGAAGCTTGCGGCTCACATTTCGAGAAGGATTGGTTTTGATTTTTTATCGTTTTTTGCTCAGTATGTGACGTTATCGATGAATATATCCCATGTGAGACAGAAAAAATGCTGTTTTTCATGCAAAATTCGTTTTTTTCGATCTTTGCTTCCGCACAGGGGCAATATTTTTTTGTTTAAGCTAGAAATTGGTGGGGGTCTAAGTATGTGTTTCCTAAGTAAGCGACTAAAATTTCAGCTCAAACGGTCCGACCGTTGGCGAGTTAGAGCGATTCAAAGTTGTACCCACTACTTTTGGACCACTCTGTATAATTATAGCTTTAGTTTCAAGTTGAAAAAGTCGATTTTTTGTGGCGAAATTCTTTGCAGGGCTGGTGCAGACTATTGAGTACAAGGATCTGGGAAGGAACGATCGTGCATGGGGCATTTTGTGGAATATTGCAACCACTGTTGCGTATTACATCGAGGATGTGGGCGAATGCAATGAAACGCTGAAAAGGGCCTGCGCCGTCAGCAAAAGTAAGACCGCGGCGCCGACTGGCGCAACAGCAACATCCGATTTTTTTATGGCCATTTTTACGTATTTTACGATACCCACGGTGCAACCAGTTACCACAAAAACCGAAGCCACTATGATCACCGCGATTTCGGCTACAAAAAGTGTGATTTTGCCCGAAACATTGGGATCAGTGAAGACATCATCATCATCCACTAGCACGTTATCATTGTCCACCAGCACAATATCAACATCCACTAGCACATCATCAACATCATCATCATCAACATCATCATCATCATCATCATCATCATCATCATCATCATCCACCGGCACATCATCATCATCATCATCATCATCACCATCATCACCACCACCACCATCATCATCATCATCATCATCATCTACCGGTACATCATCTTCATCCACCGGCACAACGTCAACATCCACCAGCACAATATCATCATCCACCAGCACGTCATCATCATCCACTAGCACATCATCCCCGACCACCAGTTCCAAGGATTCAAGGATTCAAGGCCTCATGTGTCGACTCGCTCCGAATGCGTGCCGCTTTGTGAAACGCCCGTAAACTTTGTTTCAAATGCATATAAAAACCCTGTACCACCGCAGAATTTTATAAAGATAACACTGTCCTCTTTCTCTTTTCTTATGTGTGGGGGGGGGAAACAAAAAAACTATAAGATAAGAATTGGGTGCTGGGCGGGGGGCGGGTGGTGGGTTGAACTTAAAATTTTATCCAATATTTATTTTTTTTTTTTTTGTTGTGTGTTTTAAAATTTGAATTTTTGTTTGTTTTTTTAAAAAGAACAATGCAGGAATTGTTTTTGATGTTTTTGCTGGCACGTTTTAATAAAATTGCTGATTTTGCCAGCTACGATTGTCGGATTGCCATGAAAATTTAACACAAAAGATAAAAAGCTATCTCTTATATGCAATGGTTGGTTAAAATTTCAGCCTAAACCGTTCACCCTTTGGCGAGCTAGAGCCAATTCTTATCGTGTACTTTTTTTGAATCACACTGTATTATTGGCGCTTGAACGTCATAAAATCGTTATGAACGATAATTTGTGATGAAGAAACCGGTTCGGACATTTTTTTAAGTTGCACTGTTTCAAACCTTAATGTTATTTCAAGCATTTTTTTTAATTCGGTGAGCTGGATGATGCACATACCATAATTTACGGACGCTGCGGGCGTCGAATGGGCGTGTGTTCAATTTCGACCGTCTGGTTGCGGCTCGTTTGACTCCGGTCGGCGAAATTTTTGCGAGCCGCCATAGTACAATACACATCAACCGTTGGAATGCATAGCCCCGTCAGTCCACACCCTGCACCCCACCAAAATGACAATAAAAACTATTACAAATGTGTCATGTTTTGCATGTGAATTTACTTTGCAACTTTGAAATATCGATGCGCAAACTTTTAAAACAAATCTGCGTCCTGTGCAATTTACAATATTTGTAAAATTTACAGAATACATCACAAAAAAAGTGTTAATAGTGTCGGTTTTCCGCGTTTTTAACCGGCGGAATTGTTGTTAATGAAGCCGGCATTTTAATGTTGGACTTTAGTTACATCTTATAAAAGACGTGGGTTGGTGGTCGTAAGTTGGTGGTCGTAATCAACTGCACGAGAAAACTAAAGTTGCCTCGTCCAAAGACAAGACATCACGGAACGTTTACATTGTGAGACATTTCACGTGGCCGGCAACAAACACCTCGTGAAATACCTGTGAAATGTAACGACCATGGTCTCTGTCTTGAGCGATTGCTATGGAAACCTGGTCAAAGACTCGTATGATTATATTGCTCATGGCAACGAGGTGCGGTTTTGTTTGAGTTGGTGAAACACAGCTGCGTTATCACAGATTTTACCCTGATTATTTCGTGCAGAGTTACATCAATTGCAGAGTGATAAAAAGACATTCAATTTTTTTAAACGCTCCGATCTCGCGACGGCATTAACGTCTGAAGTTGACATTTGCAACACTTATTGTCATTGGTTGCCATTTGTTCTGTATTTTTCTATGCGAATCATTTTCTCTCTCTTTTGGGTTTCAATAACGAGTCATCATGATTCACTCAGTTCTGTCATCAAAGTTCCGTCGCAATGGTTAGGTCAGGTTGGTTGGTGGTGATGTAAAAAGATGAGATTATAATGTGCGGAAACGAATTGCTTCAAAGAAGCCATTATCTCACAGAATTGACGGCACATCCGATTATGATTGATAGCAAGAATTGGAAAAACGGGTCTCCCAATAAAACAAATTTGCGACTTTGAAAAACCAACAGAAACGAAATCGGCTTTTGAATTTTTTTACAGAAGTGGTTTTCCTGTGAATAATAATTGAATCCCAATTTTTTCCAACCAAATACACGGGTAACATTGATGCGGAATATTCGATCAAAGCAAAATGAAACAGGTCATGAACATCGATTGTGCGAGCACTAAACAAACAGCAGTTTTTACAAAATTTTTACTCAAATCCTGTGACTTTCAAAAATCAAAATTGAGGAGAACACAAAATTGCAATTTAAAAATAGCAGAAACTGAAATCATATTGTTAAAAAAAATTTGTGCAAAAGCGGACTCACCATGAGATTGTGCAAATAAACGGGTATCGATTCCGGCCGGTTCTGTTAAATAAAAAATAAACGGGCCTCTTTACGTCAAACTTAGCGACTTTGAAAAATGAAATTGTCAAACAATCAAGTCACGTTTGAACAATTTCGGTCAACCAGAAAAAATCTAACGGGAACGACTTGCCTTTAACTGAGTTTAATAACTAGCCGAGAACAAACCGGAGCAGCAAATTTAATTAGTTTAGAAAAAAATTCTCAACAATTGCAAAATCAGCGAAACAGAGTCATAAAAAATCATTTTTGACATAGAATTGACACCGAATCGAAAAGCTTGAAAACAATCTTTTGAAACGTTTGAAAAGCACTTTTAAAAATCGAGCGGGTTCACGAGATAAAAATAAAAGCGGAACGCTTGCCCCAAACAATGAACGGTATCAACGAATTTAAACGCATAAAAGCTTTGGTTACAAAAATCAACACGTTTCCAGTTCCAGGAAAACAGAAGCAAATAAATGTCGATAAATCCGCGGCTCCACCTTTGCTCTTAACAAAATCGCAAACATTTCTTACCTGGGCCGTAGGCACGGGTCAACTGCTAGTTTTAGCAAAAAAATATTAACTCTGTAAGACACAACTGTTTTTATCCAAAATTTTACATTTTCACTTCTTTCCACGTTTTCAAGCATCGGGATACACATCATCATCATCATCATTCAAGTTTTTTTTTCTGGCAATATCACATCGTCTTGTCATCTGCTCCATAACTGTCTTGTAGTCGCTGAAACTGTTCAATGTGTCCACCGTTAAGCAGATCAACAGTGCCCGGCCACTGGATCGCAAAGTACTCAAAGACTCCATATTATTTTGGCTGAAATTTGTTCACAACAAATGGCAATTAAAAAAACTTTTAGTGCTGAAAAATTTTTAACTGCAGACATTTTGCAGTCGCGGGATCGAAGCGTTTTAAAATTGACTTTTTTTGATCACCCTGTAAGATAAATCACCATAGCTCTTCAAAATTCGACTCTAAGATCAAAACATAAATCGGGATTGAAAAAAATTATTTATAAAACAAACATCTAATCATGAAACGTCGCTTATTTTGTGTGCTATTGTCTGTATTTGAACTATTCAGCGGTATGAAAAGTGTTTCAACAGTTAAAACCACATGGAAAATGTTGTGATTTAGTGTTGTTCAAGCATTTTTTTGCAGCGGTTCACTCTGCCAACGTGACTGAAGTTATCAGGAAGCGCTCGGGTTTGGATGGCTGTTTTTTTGACAAAGAACAATGTGAGCATTTGCATGAAACACCATTTGCACGATGGGGACGAAAACTAACTTTGACACATCCAATGTTTAGGTGAAGAGAACTGTGTTCACGTGAAAGGGCACTGTCGACCGTTTAAACATGATCGATCAGTCCACATTTGCACGGAGCATGGCAACAACACTGCGGTCTACAGGTGCGATTCATCGGCAAGCTCCAGTCCAACCGCTGCAGCCGCATTCTTGTGGTAAACTGTTGCACAACACAACTCTCTGTTACGTTTGCTACGTTTCGCGGTACTCAGAAAACACAATTAAATTCATGCCTGATTAGTTTGTTGATATTTACATATTAGTTCACTTTTTCATGTTGTGCAACTTGTATCTGTGTTCGCAGGTTTGTGAGCAACGTGCTGCCGATTGTTTGCTGCTGTGCCTGCTGTGGCGTGTGTTGCTGTGCGCCAATCCACTATGTGCACAAAGTCACCAAGCAAACGCCTGTAACCCTGTTGCCTGCCCAGCAGGTTCAGGTGCACTTAAATGTACAAGCTCATGATCCACGCATTCTACAGCTGCAGGTGAACGAAAGAAAAAGATTTCACTAGAGAACTCTCACAATACTTTTGTGAGTACTTTTATTGCAATAAATATACTCCGAATCAAAGATAGACGGAGTATGACACGTAAACAAATTCCTTTGTTCGTCCCCTGAATTTTGCCTTTGCCTTTGTACCATTCTTATTGCATTCCAAGACCGCTCCTAAGATATTCCTCCTTTTATATGCGTCCTCCGCATTTTTGGATATTACTTAATTGCTTTCAAAATGGTGTTCGTTTATTAGACATTGTGAGCAAGTTCAGCAGGAGATGGCACCAGGGAATGCAACAGTGTGCGGTCGAGTGCACCAAACAGTGTCAGCGAGCGGACACAGCACAGGCCCGTCTGCACCACCAGCATACAGCGCCCTCTACCCGAATGTTCCCAGTGCTCACACAAAATGATTCATTTCCAAGTTGGCAGCGCCCAGTAAACCGTTGAAAAGCAAAGATGCTGCTGCTCAGTGTTCACAGACTTATTGGTAAGCTGCATGTACGTCGACATTCACGTTGTGCAACCACTCCATCGACCTGTGGGTGGGCACCTTTTTGCATTTTCAATAACTTTCAACTCAATTGAATGACAATTTTGAGCAATGTAACTGCAAAGCGCCGATTGCTGGTTTACTTGTTGGCAGTAACTGTGACTTTTTTATTTCATCAATGTTCGGTTTCTTTTGGTGACGATAACTGGTGTACCCAGTTTCAAATATATGTACATGTAAAGTGTTGCTGTGCTTTTTTGATTTACGATGCATTGTTGAAATATTTGTTCGGATGGCTGCAAAATAAAATGATCTGAACAAAAATATCTATATAATGCTCGAATTCAATGTGTTTTTCTTCTATGACCGTTGTTAACTTTACAACAGCACAATTTACCTTTATCCACTGTCAAGGCATTTTCGTACACAGCAGAGTGTGTGATCGTCAGTGGTCGGTGCTTTTGAACAAACACGTCAGCTTTCAGCTACAGCACTGCAAACGGCTGCTACACAGGCAGACTGTGTTGTTTGCTTACTTGTAGATTTGGTTTGGAATTGACCACCACACCGGCAAGCGTCCTAACCTGACCCCATGCTTTTGCTGCTGCTGTTTAGCTTGTGCGTTGCGGTTACACTTTGTCGCACCGTTCGGTTTTTAGTCATTTTTAACCACTGAGAACGTCTTACGAAAAAACCAACTTGTTCAGCTACCACTGGAGCCTGAACAAAATTTTCTTGCTTTAATGATTTTGTTCATTTTGCCACTGCGACAACTGAACACAATCGTGAAGCACGTGACTTTACGTAATTTGTTTAGTAGATGTTCTCAGTCATGTTTGTTTCTAAGTTTTCTCGCATTTTTGTTTGTTTGTTTGACTTGTCAGTTTGTAATGTTTTTCCAAACGTTTTCAGAAGTAACATATGTGTCATCAGTTTGGTATTTTGTATACAGAACGTCAAACGTTTTCTCTATTCAATTCTTATCGATAACTGTTGTCTGTGTCAAAAGAGAAATGACTCGCACCAGACTGCTGTGCTTTGGAAAAAACAACGATCGCATTTGTGTTTATTATGCTATTTTTTACATTTGCCGTGCTGCCATGGTCATAAAATAAGATAACAACAAAACCGCCTGTCCAACGATTGCGATGTTTAAAATAAGTTGCTCGAATGATTCAATTTTAGTTTTCAATTGTCAAAAATGCTTTAGAGGGATTTGTTTATCACATTTGAAAGTTGTATAGAATCCAGACTTTCATGACGTGAAAAATGCAAGGAAAAACCGCTGCAAGTTTTCAAGTCCTGTCATACAATGTACAGCTCATATGCTGTATGTATGTTGACTTCTCAGCTCACCACACACTCTACCCCGTTTCAGATTCAATAGACCGAAAATGTCCGTCACGTCAACGCCTACACATGCGCACACATTCGTTTGATGACTTTTTGAATTCCAAATAGAAAATTGCATTTCAGTTTCCTTACTGGTGACACTTTCTGAGAATCGTGTGATCGATGCTGCATTATGCATGTCTTCATGTTTTCACACTTCATTAGTTTAGAATTATGTTATAGATTTTGCAACTCACATTGTCACGAGGCCTGTAAACCGTTTCGCCCATTTCACTTTGTGACCGTTTTTTTTTGCATTACGCATGTATAAGTCAACGGTTTTGCCAAATTGCTTTTGTTGAATATTGTTTTTGACACGAACACAAACCCGATTGAAACCACTTCAGCAAACAAACTTGAAGTTTCGAACGTGGAATTTTTGAAAGTTGATATCCGTCAGCCGAACGATCCCTTTACTTTTGTTATGTTTTGTTTGGAGACCCCAAATTTTTCCTTGAAAATGTAATTGAAAATCCAATTTTTCCTTTCTGCCACCACCGTGTCATGTGCGCAACAAACGTGCACTATAAACCTGAGCTCAAGGTCAAAGCACGTTGCACTGATTCAAACATACAATGTAGCTGCCAAAACCGAAATCAAACATGCGAACATGTCTGTAGTTGTTGTTGTTGTTGTTGTTGTTGTTGTTGTTGTTGTTGTTGTTGTTGTTGTTGTTGTTGTTGTTGTGGCGAAGTCATGTCATGTCATTTGTGTGTGTGTTCATCATTCATCCATGTTCGACTTCCTTCCACTGTTGCTATCGCATGAGCACACAGTATGCATCACTGTTGCTGTTGTTTTAAAATTTTGTTGTTGTCCTTTTGGTCGCATCACGCAAAAACGAAATTGTTTTACTGCTTTGCAATAAGTTGGTTGCACGAGTGCGCGTGTGCACAGTTTTTATTGAAAAGTAGATGCGGAATGGCCGAGTAAACCTGGCAGCTTTTTCAGGGTGCAAGGTGCGCGCGAAATTTGCATGAAAAAAAGACGTTTAGAAATCCAATTGTGTGTCAAATTTGACGCGTTTTTTTAAACTAATTGATTCTTTGTGTTATCCTGTTTATTCTTTCTCCCTCTAGTCTCCTAGTCTGCGGCTGATCTCGCCTTGATGGAGAATACAAGGATTGTCTTATTTATTCGGCCATACCTTGTGGATGCAAGTTTACTAAACGTTCGCTTATTGTGTTGCGTCCTTTTCGACTGCATTGTTCTGTCCAAAGCACGCACACGCACAATGCTCATAATGGGCCTTCACACACAAACATGAACTCCATATATTCTGTGGGGTCATTAGTTTTCAATATTTTGAAGTGCCAACTGGCTCTTCATAATCTGTTGGACAGCTGTGAAGGTTTTGTGTTTTCAAAAGTGTTGTTTATGCTCCGGTGTATTTAGGAATGGCTTTGAGAAGGCCATGAAAAGCCTGTCTAGTGTGCATGAGCAATTGTTTAGCTTTTCTGTAAGCCTTTCATTTGTCTTAAAAAGACAGAAAAAAATCTTTTTTTAACGTTTTTGCAAGATATGTCTTTCATGATGCAATAAGATATGCCTGGCACTCCATTTCTTGGAATCGGATTGATACCGGATGATCTTTTCTCAGTCAAAAAAATCTTTTTTGTCAACTCAGAAAAAAAATCATATGCTTTTGAGATGTTTTCACGGTGCCGAAACTACCGAAAAACAGAGGACGATCGGAAACAAAATTGAACAATTGCCAAAACCATAAACCGCAGCATGTTCATGAGTCGCTTGCGTTCCTGCGTGTTCAGGCACCATTGTGTTATATCCTGCTTATGATTCAACCCCCAAAAACTCCTTTTCGTGCCAAAATCCCAACTAAAAAACAAGTGCGTTGTGGTCCCACGGAAATTACACAGCACTCGCGGGCCGTTTTTTTTGCTTTGGCGACAAACCAACCGAGCCCGGTAAAACACGAGAATATATAAGGTAAAAAAGGCGGGACCTTGCAACCTCGGGCAAAGACACATCCCTGCTGTGTGTGTACTCTGCGCCTTTGCTTTTATATTCGTTTGCCTATTTTTCATTTTCTATTATTTTCTCCTGCACTTTTGTTGATAACCAACCAAACCAAGCAACCAAACAACACACGCACTCGCACCGTGTGGGAATACAACAGCCTGCATAGGCACAATTCGACGGCTCATACTCGTGCACGCTCGTTTCAATGATGGAGGTTTTCAACATTTTACTCATCACCCAAGCCGAAACTCTCAGACGCATTTTACACGTGGACGTAAAAAGTTTTGTGTAAAAGTTTCTCTTCAGTGTGTGTACAATGTTTGATCAGCATGTTTTTGAGTTTTGCTCTGTGCGACTAAAAAAAACACCTGGTCGTAATCAGTGCACGCGCACACTGCATGTTGCCAGTCATATCTTTCATCAAATGTCCATTGACAGAATGGTGGGAGTAGGCGAGTAAAATGTTCAATAAAATATTTTGAAAGGCTGCTCATTTGGCGTTTGTTGCGACGTTCTTTTTGTATTTCGAATTTGGATGTTCAATCTGATCTCCAACTTTTCCCGAAACTTTTTGCTAATTTTGTTTGCGATGGGGTTTGTTGCTAACTAAACAGCGCTATAGCTGCTTTTTTTCTGAGCGCCGCAATAATTACGTTCAATAAGTCGGAATCGGGCGTGTTTCTGCGCGAGTATACTTGTCCAGTCTGTTGAAGCGATTTTGTGAACAGCGCAGTTTGGCGCCCTCGGCCACAAAGCCCTAAATCTTGCAAGTTCCAGTCGTACACTTTTGCGTGGGCAATCAAGGAACGTTTTGCTGTGAGAGAACGCTGCTCTTGCTGGCTGGCTTTATCTTGTCTGAATGCAGGCACCATGCACGGAATGCACCAAACTCACAATGACAAATGCGATAGATATGCTTTTATTTGTACGTGCACGTGTGTCCGCCTAACTTCTATTGCTGCTGTGTGTTCTGAAGCGGCTCTTTTTGCCGTTGTTGCCATTTCTATTTTGTTTTAAGACGTTTTCGAATGTCACAGCTGCGCTGTCCCTTCTGAAGTGAGCCGAATTTTAGCCCGAGCACAGCACACTTTTGCCTGATCTTTCTTTGCCCATTTGCATTGTGCCCACAGACTTTTGCTATTGCACTTAGGGCGGAGCTGTTCTTCAGCAATAACATCTGAGCTTGTGTGATGTTGGCTTGTGTTTTTTATCCTGTGTGTTGTTATTCTTTCTTAACAAGCGAGCTCGAGCATCAACAACGTCTGTCGTTTTTTTTTCTTTTTTGGCGCGCGCTAGCGTTGTTTTGTTTTAAATTCGATTTTTTTTGGCGCCTGTGCTAAAGCGTTGTTTTTAGTTGCCTTTTTTTGTTTTTTTGGAAACTCAATGAGTGTACAACATGTTGGCAGCTCGGCTTTTTTTCATCATTTGATTTTTAAAGTGACGCATTGAGTTTTTAGGAAATCTAAAACTTCAGCAACAATCAAGTAAATTCAACTGCGGCTGAGGCAAAAAAACGAGCATCGGTACAACATAGTCAGATTGATGCAAATTCCTGGCAACTTCTGACTGATGCAGTGTCTGATGATGACCGTTGACGAGTTTATACCTTGTGCACGTCGAAGATTGCCATAAAAAACAACGCAAGATTCAAAGTGGACGCGTGTTTTCGTTCTGGATGATGGGCGCACGGGTGTCGCTGGACTCGCACTATCAAGTGGCCATGCTCGGGCTGGACAATGCCGGCAAGTCGACCACTCTGTACAGGCTGAAGGCAGACGAGTTCATACAGACCGCGCCGACGATTGGATTCAACTGTGAAAAGGTGCGTCCGGGCACACTTGTTTCATTCGTTTTGAAAATTGATTCATTCGATCAAAGATACACAGGGTGAGCCAAGAAAAGGTTCCAACTTCAAAATGCTCTCATTGCTTGTGCTGAAACCTTATGGCTTAAAATTTGGAACACTGTTGGAACATTTCGGGAGGTTTTTTTTTCTGATCTAAATTTTTATTGGTTTACACGTTTCAGTTGAATTTAACAGTGTAGTTTTCAAAAATAACTACCGTATTTTTGATACAAAAACAGTGTTCATTGATAATCATCACTGCAGAAAACAATCCGTCTGCTATGGTGAAAAACAATCAAAATGAAAAATGGTGGGAATTGAAAAAAAGAAAAAAATTGCATTTGAAACGATAAATTCGCATCTGCTTTGAGCAGAACAGCTCACGCACACTCAGACTCAAAGAAACATCAGAGAGTTTTGAAAGACTGCTCAAATGCGATGCGGTGTTACATGTGCGTATTGCTTTTTCATTTTTTTTTGTGTTGTGAATACTCGGGTTGTCACCAAAAACGTTCATAATTTGGCATTTGTTGCAGTTAAATCAATCGTCTGCATTTCACAAAATTTGTCGATTTTTTATGTTTTCCGGTTATTCTCCTGCGGTGAGTAATAGAAACAACATACCGAGAAAAAATGGTCAAAAAACTTCTCAAAGTGTTCTGATAGTGTTCCAATTTTCAGCTCGAAACAACTCAGCACAAGCCAGTGAGAGCAGTTTTGAAATTGGAACCTTTTTGGCTCACCCTGTATGATCATTTTGCATAATCTTGGATATTATGCTATTCAACCTGCTAAAGTTTTCAACAACAACTTCACAACACACTCAAGAACAACAGCA